>QLOK01009534.1:0-10413 GCA_003313805.1 Tricholoma flavovirens
AGGGGCCGATCAATGGTGGGGACAATGATGTCGACGATGATGCGCCTGTTGAGCCTTGTCCCACACATCGCGAAGTGCTTCAGGCAGCTTCAGTTATCAACAAGTACATTGATAGTGTTGATGATCCTGTTGCATGCAAGCTTGAGGGGATTCTGGCCTCTTTCAAACGTCAAATGCGGTTGGAGATGTCCTTCTCCATGAACTCTACTCAACTTACTGATTACTTTCATCATATATAATCTTACTAGCAGTATATAATCCCCCCTAGAGACAAATAGTTGATTTAGCTGTAGATACTTTACCTTATTGGTCGTAAATAGTTATACTGTACTTCAGAAATTTAAAGCCGAATTTTTCAGGATTTTATTGGATTTTTTGGACCTATTTTTAGCACTATCCTCGAACCCCATACTCCCTCATAACCCATAGCCCCGAGTGTCCATGGAAGGGGTATGGGTTATGAGGGTGTCGACTGTATATTGGAAATTGGGAGAACTGGTGCTGTTTGTCAATGCATCTGTATGGGGGAGAGGTTGTCACTTATCTGTATTCCAGTCTCCAGGCCTTAAAATTTATGTTCTCTTTTATGTATATTCTGATGTTGTTTTGACACCCAACTCATGCTCCCCACTTTTATTGCTGTAAAGGAGATTTACAACTTGAAGTTCAGTAGACAGCCTCATTCATATCAGATCTGTCCCTTTTACACCTTCCCTACTCATGTGGAAGCATCCAAAGTCATGTATATAGATATGAGCATGATTATATATCCTTGTTACTATAATAGAGCCCCTCAATGAAAAGAAGAGCCCCCTCCTTCTCCCCATATCAAGGCCAACTACAGGCTGAATATGGGTGTAAAAGCAAAAATGACTGTTTATTAACAATATATATACATAAGTTTTATATACCAAAAAAGTAAAGGGAAATGGTGCAGAATGAGTGGAACAGCGTGCTCGTTGTCGGAAATGATGAGCGCGGCGCAACAGCAATGTCGGAGGTAGCCAGATTGTCTCTAACTATATCTATTACCTGATTTGGGTTGCCGAGTCATGCCGGGCTCAAAAGTTCCTCACGTAATCCAATTCCTGAGCATTGGGCGCTGGCCTTGGGTGTTGGGATCAACGACGTCGGCAATTTCCGATGAAAACTACCGTCATATCTTATACTGAGTAAGTTAGCACGGCCCGTGGAATGGACAGACTACTTACTAAGTAGAACATTTTATGTTTAGATCTTCAGGCGAACCTCATGGCACGACGGAAACTCAAAAATCAACTGCGTACGGTGTCCCGTGAATCGTGATTGACTATACCCGTGTGTCTCACCTTTTTCAAGCATGATTGACAATCGATTTAGAACGTTCGCTTCGCCCACGAATGTGTGCAGTTGTTACTTCTGATGTTCGGACACATGGCTTGACGATCGCATCAAGCGGACGGCCTGTAATATTGTCCGTGATTGACTGGTGTTACCGTCTACATGTACGGTGGGTAGGGATACGTTATCTTGAATGGCCCGGGAGATCGATCGTGAGCATACCGTAATGCGACCGAGGAGTTAACTCACTAATACCTACTAATACCTGTAAACGACCGTACAGGGCCATCATCATCACGATTGTTTTGTATTCCGAGGTAGATTAAATTTCACTGGGCGGTGTATGACCGTAGTGATGGGCTCTATGATAACCAGGATATTTACCATGAAAATATTGTCATGGCGACGAGAGACCTTGCGACGACCTCGGATTCTCATCGGCAGCATCGTTGCTCAAGCGTTACCTTTTCAAAAGCTCCGCGGAATTGGTGTGCGGTGTGCGGATGTGTCTCCAAATGCCATCTAGACCTTCGTGGTTCCCAGTTTTCCAATATTCTAGCCGCGTTTCCTACATCCGAAGATCAATTACAACTATATTTGAGCGGCCTGGATCTCCCTTTTTTTCAGTCATATCACTCTGCCATTACGAATTCTCAAAATTCGAAACTCAACTGACCATCTGAAACGAAGATCAGTCCGTACTAACAAGAACATTCTCTACCACATTTCGGGGATCACATCAACTTGACGGCATTTGGCAAAGCAAGTTTCAGATCCTATGACTCTCATAACACCCGATACTAGTAAGTACTCAGTGTTCTCCGATTCACCGGCAAGCCACAGCATCTTTGCAGATACTTGATACTTGCTATACAGCCAGATCACTTAATAGATTTGAGTCATGCCGGAAAGGGAATGAAATTGGCCGACCGTTGATCATGAAGCACACTCAATCGACAACTTGAAGCAAAACTGGCGCCTAGATAACGTCAAAATCCTGACCGAGAAATGGAGTTGATACCAGTTTTCGACTCATGTGCCTAGAGATACGCAACACTGTATGTGATCGATTAAGTTATACGGCGGTTTGATGATATGTATTACAGTCTACAGGTTCAAAACCACAAAGGTGAAAGTTTTACGGCATGAACCCTGTTTAATAGTGCCTAACTGGGTGACTGACAGCGTGCTAGTGATGTGATCAAAACGTTACCACATCCAGATTCCAGTAGATCATGATCACTGGCCAATTATGTGGTATCGCAACGCTGATTTGAAGTCCCTTGTGCGAAGCACAAGAAGCCGTGATTGCATATGAAATACTCAACGGTCTGAGCCTTATTACGACAAAATTGGAATGATTTTTACCCATGTGCATGAAAATGAGGGGTAGGAACCGTGTACAACAAGTCTGACAACATATTAATCCAGGATCACGACGCACATAAGTCGACGTCTCTTCAAGAGTTGCTCCGCTTAGCGTCCCACCTACTTTACCTCCTCCCTTTGCTTTATGTGGGATGATGTTGCGTCTACGATAGGCTCATTGCGTGGATTTCAATTCTGCACTGTATGGATCCTTCCTCTTTCGTTCGACACCTTAACTTACCGGAATAATGTATGTAGTATCTGCACGGTAGGCTCCTGACTTATTCCACGCTGCCTTCCGCAGTTCAATGATGTTTGTGCTTTCACTCAAGTGGCTGGCGCCGCTCTCCTGGTCTGTCATAGTTATGCACGTAGTATAACCTCTGACTCCCTTATCGCTCCACAGGTTTTCGATTGGTTCCTTACCCTCGGAGCCGAAGTCGAACACGTGTGGAATGCGCCTTGGAATTTGGGAAGAATTCTTTTCTTCGGGACGCGCTATTTAGTATTCATTGATAGCATAATGTCATTGTACCGTAAGCCTCATCATCCGTCCAGACGTCATCGTCCGATCTGAAGAGAACTTTAGATGAAGTCGGATATTCACTCTCTAGCTCGACATGCCATGTACTCACCAAGACGGCAGGATGTAAGTTCGTTCAGTCCTGATTGTCGGTTGAATTATATGACGATGATTATTCGCATCTGGGTCCATAGACATGCAAATGTTTGGAATTATCTGGGCCGAAGGTAGATGATCTGGATGTTACGATGAGGTCTGCCGTCTGACCTTCGTCAATCAGTTATTTTAACACTTAGAGTTTGGGCTTTGTGGGGTAGAGGGAGGAACATTGGCATTTTCCTCGGCGCCGTATCTATCATCAATGGTACAATTGGGATTCTAGGATACATTACCTTTGGGCCGACCTATTATTGTGTGTCGAAAACCCTCTTTCAACCTTGTCTCACAGCTAACTTACGTCACCCCTGTACACCAGACATCCCAATGGATAGTTTTTCACCGACCCTTCCCGGATGTTTTTTCAATCTCGGACACCATTCTCTCTTCTGGATCAGTTTTGCTGCTTTGACCATACATCTGACGTGTAAGTCCATTTCCTACCTCGAAGCCAAAGAATATTCAAAAGCGATGAATTTAGTTATTTTTATCATGACCATGCTAAAAGCCTTCCAGTATTGTGCGTCTAAGTACAATCGATTGAAGGAACTATGATAAACGTCCTTCTTCCGTAGATGGTACTGAAGCGCGTGGAACTTCATTGATCCGAACGTTCTTGGCTGATGGTTTGTAGTTACTCCCCCGAGATGTTTGTCACGTCACTGTGCTAATCCAGTTCCACCGGCAGGCATCATCTATTACTTAACACTTCAAGGTGCGACGATCCAATGTAATCCTATTACCTTTCCTCATCATAGGCTGATAATCCAGTCTTATCCGTGGTTAATCTTGTCGTAATCATCTTACTACCACGAATCGTACGTTAATTACTGCTGTCGTGTTTTCTCGAAGGTGTAACTGAACTCCCTGACGTAGGGCTTTTCTTACATCAATCTATTGATATCGTGGGTTCCCCTGCAGTTTAGTCGAGGTTTATCCAATTCTGCTTACAGGCTACAGCGGGTGCTTCACGCTGTTCTTTCCGCCCGCATTATTCTACATCTTCGACACGAAGCTAAGGTCCTACGGGGCATGGAGCCGAACTCAGGAATATTAATGGTCATTTGAAGGAAGAAAGCTTTCAGTTTCCCGGTGTCGAGATGGCCACACATAATCGGAGGGCATCGACGACGACTCGATCAACGGACGGTTAAACATATCCGGCTGGATTTTTGTGAACAATTTTCACAATATATTTTTCTCAACCCAATCAGCCTGATCAAATTTCCTTTGCGCCCAGGCCACAACACGGTCAGTGAGCCGATAAATTGACCAAAAACCTAATTAACCAATCTACAAATGGTAATAGCCTGGGATGATCCGAGAAGCCCGTTGTCACGTAGACGTTTGTAAGTACAAGACCGCGAAAGTCGCGATCGCCAAGCAAGTTGTAAATGTCCACTAGCACATGTCGCTAATTTGGGATCTTGTGGGAGGATACAGGAGGATACGCTCAGGCTTCTTATCGTGGATCGAATGCATCTGTACCTATGTATCTGAACCTAGCGTCTAGTTTAACTTGCACTGGCAGGAATGTTTATCCAGTTGTCCGCTCAAGGAGGAGTACAGTATTCTAGAGTTTCCCGGGCATGCACTCAAATCTCGAACACGGCATCATTTCCTATTTGAGTTTGAGCGGTGGCGGATGATATATTTACCACCGTAATCATGATCAACTTCGGCTTTTGACTTTGCCGACACCTGTCAAAACCCTTCAGAGCCTGGAACTCAGCTGGCACCTCAGTGAGGTTCGTACGGGGCAGAACATATCAATCGAACCAACTTGCTCATCCGAGTCAATTGAATGAATATCTCAACGGACTCGACGTCGTGGTAGCCGTTGTCCAAGTTACGGCGAGGCCCGGGTGGGTTATTATCACATTACTTATTGGGCAGACGATGACTCCATGATGTGGGGGGCCGAAAATACACAAATGGTTCTTTGTCCACTCGATATATATATAGAGAGACATCCATGGTTCCTCCCTTCAACTTGGCTGATGTCTTCTAACATCCCCTCGTCACTTTCTTTCAATGATACCATAGGCGCAATATCTGTCGGAGTCAACGTGTCATGTGTTGTGTTCGGAGTATTGACGACCCAAGTCTTCATCTATTTTCGGAGATGCCCAGCGGATCGCCTTGTGTATCAATATCTGGTGAGTTCAAGTTTGGGAAGTTGGTCCAATCTGACCGCGCCTCAAGGTTGCTCTCCTGTGGTAATGAAACACTCTATTTCTTTTGCTGTCAAGTTCCCTCACACGGCTCTGGGCTTCAGGATCATTGAACTAGCAAATCAATTTTTTATAGCACATGCCGTGTATTTTTATTGCATTTCGTGAGTCGCGGTCTTACCATAGTTAAAAACACGAGGTAGACTGATGACCACTGTCTAGAAATTTTGGGAATGTGTTTGTACTGTTTAAAGGGAAGATAATTTGGTGAGTTCGTTGGCAACGCTGTCGTGTGCTGCTGACTTGTCCCTTAGGACCTTGATTGTGAGGAACTCTCTTTTCATCTGACTCGCCTCAAATTCATGGTGTTCACTACCTTGGAAACAGATACAAGTACCACTGGGAGTAAGCATAAAACGCCTGTCCGATCTTCGCTGAACTTGAACTGAACCTCTTTCCAAGGGGCTTGTTGGCACGATTGTGAAAGCGTCTGTACTCTAGCCAATAATGATAGCAGCATTGCACCGTTAACTACTCTCCGCAGTTGCTTCGCAGTGCGTGTGTGGAGATGTGAGTAAAATATCTCTTCATTTGGACGAGGATCTGAACGCCCCGTAGTTAGCAACCATAATATTCTCGTCACGATTTTCATTGTGCGTTTACCACTTTCTGCTTTCCACTTGCTTTGGTCCGATAAATTATCCCTAGGCGTTATTGACTTTGGGGGAATTCGGTAAGTCGATGCTGCTCAAACTATATCCAGACACTAGCCTCATGCGGATCTTGCAGTTTCTTCTATTAGTACCGCTCCTTCTCCATACAATTTTTCATCATACTGACTTGTCTCGTGATGTAAAAGTATTCACAGTTGAAGCGTGAGTCCATGTTAGTTTTGTAGGACTCTTTCTGACCTTTTGATCCCAAACAGCTTCAACGTCCCGGCATTGATAAAGGTGGACAGGCTCAAAGTGAGGGTGGCTTGTCGTATAATAAATACTGGAGTTGAGCCATCAGCAGGATATTGGAACGCTGGCGCTGAGCGCCGGAGTCGTTGCAGACTCCGTCATTGCCATTGCACTTTGTTTTTTCCTACGAAGGCTACGAACCGGTTATCAAAAGTATGCATCCCTGTCATTTTCATGCCATTTCTTATAGATTTTCTCCCAGATCCGATTCGCTCATTCACACTCTGACCATTTACGCCATTAACACTGGTGCCGTTACTAGGTGAGCTACATACTAGTAGAACCTTTGAGATTATTGTCATTAACATCTTATGCCCTCAACCTATAGCGTACTTAGTCTTTGCACCTTGATTCTAGTGAGCTGGATTATGGATTTTGTGATGTTGATGCTTTATCGTATGAATAGTTCAACGCATATCCGCACACTTTTCTTTTCATGGCGTCATATTTTCTCCACGGAAAATGTAGGTAGATCTCACATGCTCGCATCCATAATGATGATGACATGATATCACTGCCCAGTCTATGCAATATCCCTACTTGCCACGCTGAACACTCGCCAGACCATCGGTGGTACGGCTCAGGATAGCAACAACCCAGCAAGGCCATTGGCAACCAGCCAGGTCCCTTCAAGTAATGTCACGGTGTTCAGCCCATATCAAGCACAAGTGAGTTTGGCTTCCATCACATCAGGATGTTTTGACAACTTCGCACTGGCATGTTCAGAAAATCAAAGCTCAAATCAAGGCTCATACCCCCACTTCGTCCGATATGGATCTTGAGCAGGATTCGCCTACGAGCCAAAGTTCGATGACATGGAAAGCTTTCTAAGATTTCTGTACTGTTACACCTCATTCAAAATGTATTTTATGGCTGATTTTTAATGGAAGCAGTTTGCAAGACCGTTGGTTACTGAAGTGCTGTGCAGACATACCTCGTAAGGCGTGCTCTGATCGCAATCCGCGACTCAGCATCCCAGGACTCCACCTCCCAGTCCGTGCAATCGGACCGTGAGCAAAGAATTGATGGGTATACACATGCCAGTTTGAGCCAGTTTGACGCACTCGGCTACGGCATAGCATAGACAAGTATTCTGGTCATCGATGTCACAGATCAAATTTATCAGTAACCCGGGTGCGGCAACAACGGATTGTCGCCCCAAAGGGTTTGCAACTGATATTTGGGGGTTGCAAGGTCGCCCGAAGGCCAGCCAATGTCAGTTGATCAATGTCAACGCATGGCTGACAAGAAATCCATGGCGACTGACACCGTGACGGGCCGTATTCTCAGACTCTCAGAGGGTGCGTTCGGTCGATAGTACCTGCCAGTTGCAATTCAAGCTTGCCCAGTGAGAGTCTTGACTCTTGAAGATTGGTTTTGTATGGCAAAGCAATAGTTGGTAAGTAGTATATTCGATAACTACGCATACCCTGGCAGACTGGTTGAATAAATAATTATATGCACGGGTATGATCCCAAGAAATTCAATGTTGGGAAATGTGGCTGGTCCATTTTCAACTCCAATATGCATATGCCCTGCAGGGGAGGTCCACCAGGAGTGACATGAAAATATGCCTTTGAGTTACAAGCCAAGTAGCGTAAAGCCCCAACACCAAGAATGTCCGTATTCAGTCGACGTAGGCAAATTCGCATGTTTCCATATCTGACATCGATAAAATTATGCTGATGAAAGGGGAACTGAAAAAATTACAGACAGAAATTCAGACAGAAATTGTACTTTGAAGCGCCCATAACATTTAGTATATAACAGGCGCACGTACGCCGCGTCGCCGATCATGATGGCGGACGGTCTTGCCAGCTTCTTCGGCCTTGCTGCCCGGGTTGTCCGAAATAAGGGGTTGCCATGTCTGCACCCGGCCCAAAGATGATGTCACTGCCTACGAAAACAATAAATTATTGGAAAATCCCAGCGTCCGCGCCTTTTCGGCTTCAGAAGTCTGTGATGAAGCGGTAGCAACCGTTTTTTCTGGGATATAAAAGGAAATTTTCTACGACCGTGGAGTTGCAGATACGCTCTAGTCCCCCTAAGTACCATGTGCGAGGGGCATGTTTCACTTCAATTGTAAATGTGCTGAAGACTTGAGAAATATCAAGTTGGACTGAAATATATGAGGACGACTACCATCTTTCATACGTCATGATGATATGACTCGGATATGATGTCTCGACTCGGAAGTCGTGGCTAACGCCGTTACATCCGGTGTGCTTGAGAGGAATATCCGAAGAAAATCGAAGCACCACTCAGGCTGATATCGATCAGCGTGCGTTGTAGTTAGAGACGTCCAACTTGAAGTTCCAGTTAGCTCATGATTTTTTATCGTACTGCCCTTGCGAGCGTCGGCTAACACTACGGACCCAGATTCAATGCAAGGCGGTGCGGGCTGCGGAGTAAGTTGGGATATTAATAGACGGGAAGTGCCACGCTCTGTCAAGATACAGGATGCTATAAAACACATGTCTCCAACACCTCTCTACTCCACCCCATCCTATCCCCAGCTACATCCGCCACCCGTCAATCTAACTGCCCAAAGCGCGATGAATACATCCCAGCTCACAATGCCAGCGAAAGCTGCTGTAGTTAATCAACCCCATGCTGCTGTCGAGATGAGTAAGTGGGCCATTGCAACCACTGCAGCTCGTTGGTTTGTGCGCAAGTTTGACGTGTGGTTTTGTGTAGATCCTATGAAACTTAATGAGCAGTCTTCCCCCCAGCACGGGGAGGCACACAAGGCTCACAAAGCGCACAGGATCAGAGGTGGTGGTGCTGGAAAGGTATTTAGGCACTTCTTCATTGGCGTCAACATAATACTGATGTCTACTGTCTTAGGATTGTCTCTTAGGGATGATAGGATGTTTCCTTTGCTTTGGTAAGTCCCAGACCCCTTGCTTCTGGAATTCTGACCAACACCCCTAATTACAGAGTGCTGCGAGGTTTGCATTTCCTCTTTTCCTAGTCCTGGTGGGTTGCTCATCCTAAAGCCCAGGGTTGCTGCGAATGCGTTGCAGACATTATTTGTGCGTTCCTAACACTTCATTCCCGTTCTTACAGTATCCGCTGACAGTCAAATTAACGTGCAGGCTGCCCTTGCGAAATGTGCTGTTAAGCAAACGATTGAGAAGTCCCATTTCATATGTACATATATGCCAACAGGACTATTGCCTATGACTATATATCGCTAGGAAAGCGTAACTTTCCCATTGAAAGAGACCATGCTCCAGGAGGAAGACGTTAAGCCTGTGCCTAACAGAATAAGGTAACCCCTGACCAAAATAATTTGGAGAACGCGCTGGACATCGAACCCGAGTGTTGTCTAGAGGGTCTCGCCATTCGCATATTAGCCAACTCCGCAACACAACGTTTGTAGCATCTTGGCGTGCGCTTACCGTCGACCACCCTTATCTCACAGTTGTGCCTAGGTCGCTTTGGTGTCAACTGTATGGAGATATTCTCCCTGCGATCTTTGGTGGGCCGCAACGGCAACGAAGGACGGGGGACGGGAGCTTCTGTGGAAAATGAACAACACCCTGCCTGGTTTGGGACGTAGTACGTCCAACCACTGCTTCTTAATCTGGAGTCAAGAAGCGCGTTGCTCCACCGTCTAGACCATCTTCATTTAGACAAAGATGTAACGTAACAAAAGATTTATGATCCACCCCATCGACGGGTACATCAATTAAGCCGTCGCAGTGCAGTCTAACATAGTGCCCCTGATCGTGGCGGAGAAACTCTAGACGCGAATGCAAGCTAATCACTGTCGATTTCATCATCATGAATAGATCGCACCCAGCCATCCTCCATGTTGGTCTGTCCTTTTTCTCCAGCTTTCCCGTAATACAGCCCCAGGTTCCCCGGGCACAATCTCCTGTATTTCTGATTGGAGTCGTTT
>QLOK01009554.1:0-11695 GCA_003313805.1 Tricholoma flavovirens
TTGTTCTCTGTGACATTGGTGCAAATCTGGGGAAAGGGATAGCAACTCTTCATGGGAGACAGTAACAGAATGCACTTTCATTGCACATTGATAGATGTCATCAACAATCTTCGGATTCTGGATTGGAACGATAGTATGGGCAGTGGACTCTTTGCCTTTCAAAGTGCTCGATGGTTGATCAGCTTTCATCATGGGTGGTGTGAAATGAGCTTCTGGAATATTGGAATATGGATGTACTGGTGGTTCCTCAATTACCTCAGAATGAGGATTAGTCATGGCTGAAGGCTGGTGTTCATTAATTGGTGCTGCCCAGGGTGTTCCACTGTGTGCACTTTCCTCATTCTGCAGATTGCATTGTACAATCTCTACTCCATTGAAGACTTGCTTTCTTCGTAAGGTCATAAGTTCACATTTGAGTGCATTGATGCGATCCTCTTTAGTTAACTGCAAGTACAATGTCTGCTGTGTTGTAGCCATTATAGGTGGGGAAGTGGATACATATGTCGATTGTATGGGTGCTTTTGCGGCAGGTGAATGCACAATATTGTAGATGAGCTGCACATTGGTGTTTGAAGGGAGTTGTCCTTCAACAATCTGGTTTGGGTTACATCTATGCCATTCCTCGATGCACTCGGCCAAGTGCTTTCCTGGAATAGTTCTAGGGACAAAGCCACCACCTGGAAGGACAATGCACCCTTCAGCATTTTGTCTTCACTTGCCTTTGTTCACAAGGTGCTCGATTGTAAGACAATCGGTTATGTAATGGCCAGTCTTTCTGCAACCATTGCAAGTGTCATTACCATAAGTGTGTGGTGCAGATGGTTCTCTATGAGTTGTTCCTAATGTGGTAATAATCATCTGTATCATGCACTTGAGTAATGCTCCAAAGTCTTCCATCTTGATGGCTGGAGCACTTTGGGGTGAAGTTGGTGCAGATACTGGCACTGCAGGCACAGCATATGGTGCATAAGGGGGGTAGAATGGTGAAGACCATGCTGCATTATGGAATGACAAGTTAGGAAGCGGCTGGAAATAGCAAGCTGTTACATCGAAGATGAAGTTGATTGCTTCATGAATGGCATCCAATGAATAAGGAATGTTAGGTGCTTGATTTGGTACAGCAATAGAGACTCAATTCAAGATGTGCTCAAGTTGGTCTGGTCAGAATACTCAAACAAACACCCTGCTCTGATCAGAGTGCATGATTATTCCTTGTCCTACCAAGTACTCACTGATGTTAAAGAATGAGTGATAATACCTGGCTATGTCTTCTGAAGTCCCCAAACCAACATGTGCTGTTTCACCAATTAATTTGTCAAGATCGCTGACACTCCATTTCCTACCATGTTGGGATCCAGGGTAGAGTTTGGGGACTGTGTCTTTGAAAGCATCATAGCTATGTGCAGCGTTGTACTCAGGTAACTGCTTCCAGGTGTCTGCAGTGTCACAATCTAAGTAGTGCATGGTGTGAAACTTCTTATCAGTTTCATTGGTGATGCTGCAGTCTCAGAGAAATTGTGCAACTTTGTCAAAGTAGCACTGGAGCTCGCATGGTTTTACAGGATCAAATCATGGCACATTTTGGTTGGATGCTGCTGGCATATGTTGGGTAGCCATGGTTGATAAGGGTGAAGATATTGATGGTAGGAGGGTTAAGACTGGGTTAGATGGTGAAGAATGCACTGAAATGGATGGTGTAAGAGTAGCGAGAGACAATAGGGGAGAATTGTCAATGGTAGACAGTGCACTCAAGTGGTAATTGTTGTGTAAGAATAGCACTATGATGTTTGTAACTTGTCCAAGGTTATGTGCTGCTAATAGAAGCTCTGTGTAAAGGTTGTGAGTTGAAGTAATGGTCGGAGATGAAGGGTGAGCTGACGAATGTCTAAAAGAGGTTGTTTCAAACCTGAACCCTTGTGGTAGGCTCCAAAAATGATGATTGTAGTTGATACTCAGTGTGAGATCAACCAAAGAAAATAGAAAGCACAGGTCCCTACCACTGCAGGTGCACTGTGTATGTGAGAGTTCAATTAGAGGGCCTCAGATCATCCTTCAAATAACATAGGAACTATGCAATGAGTCTCAACAGGCAGTGCAATAAAAGCACATGACAACTGATCAAGATACAGAAAAAGCGCAGAAAGGCACAAAAGTGGTCAGTGGTGCAAAATACAAACAACTGTATAAAAAAGCAAAAATAGTGAATCGGAAGCAAAGCACAACACAATGTGAAATAAAACACTTATATGAAAAGTGCAACAATGATCGAGGCTATATGAGGGCGCAGCCCAGCTATACGAGGAGATGAGATCATTTTTGAGCTAGAGATGATGTGGGGAAAACAGGGTAATTCTTTTTCTTGCTCTTTTCAAAGTGCTATGTACAGGTCTTTTATACTACAAAAATCATACAAATGGAGATATATAAAAAGGTGAGTAAATGCAAGGTACTAGATAGAAGATCTGTCCAATAAAACAATAAAAAGATACAAATCTTTATAATATTGTGCTCTTTCTGGGGGTTTGGCATAGTTGTGGAAGGAGGTTGGTTGCAGGGATCACCAATGATGCCTGTCTTTGATGCACCACTAGTGCTAGCTCTATTTGTACCATACGGGTATACAGCAATTGTGCCTCAGGCTTCTATGGCATTTGTGCGAATACAAGTGCTGCGCATTACAAACCAATGACATCATAAGTGCGCATTGGTCAGGTGGCTTGTTGATACTGATCTGGATGTAGATCATGTTGTAATAAGTGCAGAACATTACCAGACCAAAGGCACAACAGAATGGGAAAAGAGTGCAAAAAGGCGGAAGTGCACAAAATGCACCTTTTATCAAAAGATCAGTGAATTGATGCGCTTTTTGTGTATGACATAAGCGACAGCTGTAGAGTCAGAAGACATGATTTCTAGGTCTGTGACCGTGTTGGAAGCTTTGTGATGAGGACTAAGTCAAAGTGTACAACAAAGGCACCATGATACAGCTAGTGCAACTTGTGCAAAATGATCAGAAGGCCTGCACAAATATCAAGGTAGTTGTAGAGTGTCATTCCAGAGGTGCAAAGTGGTTGTGAGTCATATCAGCAGTGTTTATCATGGGTTTCAATAGAACTAAGTATTTAATAATATATTACACTAAATTAATATATATACATAATAAGAATGCCCCCCTCTCATGTTTGGAGCAAGGGATGGGCCTGTTGTCACTGAGAACAGAACAAAAAGCCCCCCTGCTCACATTTGCAGCAAAAGGGGGGGTTGTCATCCCCATCCTCATTGCACCCCATTTCCACCCCACAAGCAGTTGCTTGTGGCAGTGGTTGGGGGTGCTGTCCTGGTGGTGGTCCTCAGGCATTGTCTGCATTGTTGTCTGTGTTGTTGTCTGTGTCATTGTCTGCATTGTTGTCTGTGTCATTGTCTGCATTGTTGTCTGTGTCATTGTCTGTTGTTGTTGTCTGCATCATTGTCTGTCATCATTGTCTGTCATTGTTGTCTGCATTGTTGTCTGTCATCCTTGTCTGCCATTGTCATCTGCATTGTCATCTGTTGTTGTCATGTTCTGTCATCATCTGTTGTCATCATCTGTCATTGTTGTTGTCATGTGCCATCATTGTTTCATCATCCCCATCCTCATTGCACCCCATTTCCACCCCATGAGCAGTTGCTCGTGGTGGCAGTTGGGGGTGCTGTCCTGGTGGTGGTGGTCATTGTATGTCACCATCATCATTCTCCCTCCCCACTGCTCCCCATTGCTGCTGCTACCTGTTGTTGTCCCACCCACGATCCACCCCACAAGCAGTTGCTTGTGAGGCTGGGGGGCAGGTGTGTCATTTCTTGTTCATTGCCAGTCCCATCCTTGTTGTTATCCACCTTGTGAGCAGAGGCTTGCAATGGCAGTGTGGTGGTGTTGTTGATGGTGTTGTCTCATTGTTATAGCAGTACTAGAACCTAAAAGTCAAATAAAAACATTAGTTAGTTAGAAGAAACAAGAATGAAAAATACCTAGGGCCCAAACGATGATAAATGTCATTTGGGCTGTGATAAGACCCCCTCTGTCTCACTCTTGAGGTGAGGGAGGGGCAGAGACCTCCACCTCACTTTTGAGGTGAGGGAGGGGTGTTGGATGGGCTGCATACATCATAGTAGACAAAAGTAACCTGTGACAAATCAACATATCAATGAACTCACATGACCAGAATCCTGGTACCAGCATACCCATAACACCATGGAAAATGGTACAGTGTTGCCCAGGTATGACAATCTGGGACCCATACCCATGACCGGATATCCATGGTGTTACCCATACCTGTGTCATTCCCTAATTGGGTTGCCTTTAGGCCACATTGGGCTGCAGGGTGGTATCTGTGGAGTATCAACCTTCTATTTATTGGTCATGGGCCCCATTGGGATGTTAGCTTGTGGTAGGACTGTGTGTCAGCCTTGGTAGTCTAGTTAAGTAGTTTCATCTTGTAAGGGGATCCTTAGACTATTCTCTTCAGATTTCCCTTACAAGTATTGGGCTTGTTTGGCTCTGATCATAAGGTTGCCCTTACAATGCTCTATACCCAGGAGTGGACAACAATTGCAAATGGTCAATTTCAGATATGGATAAACTTGTCAGTGAACAGCTGTGCACAGGTATTCATGGGCCATGGCTCTACAGAGTTAAGAACATCATGATAATTTCATACATTCTACAACATTGTGCAGTATCTTCATTTGAAGAATAGGATTTTGGAAGCTGAAAAAAGTAGAGCTTTCATTTGTGGCTTCCAACCAGGTTTATGGGCACATATTGCACATTGTCTCAATCTAAAGTACCCTGTTCATGATCCCAATGATCCCAGAGCCTATTCTCTTGATGACATTCATTCAGCTGTGAAATTTGTTTTAGCAGCTTCAAACACACTGTGAAAAACCCAGGCTACATTGTCTGAAAATTTGTTGTCAATTTTGGCTCCTGCATTATTGACTTCACTGTCAGCATCATCAACCTACATATGTCAAGGTCAAAGATCTTTCAGCTATTCTTAACAGATTCACTATGATGACTATAAATGCTCTCACAGTCTTGAAAAGTCCACAATACATATTGACAAAGGTCTGTGAACATTAGGGATCAGCATTGGTATGGGTAAACCCATGGTAAATGGCCCACAGGTTTGACAGGTATGGGTATGGTTGCCAAAATGCTGGACCTGTGACATACTGTACCCATTTTGGTGGTGTCACAGGTATTGATAGGTTACTTGAATTGCCAGAGATCAACATGGGCTCAACTTTGTATCACCAATATACAGCATCACCACCCAGCCTGCAAGCCACTGCTTGCAGGGGGAGATGGGGGTGCTGACAGGCCCCAATGGGGAATGACAACAATGATGACAAACAACAAAACAGCAACCCAGTACCCACCCCATGCCTGCTCACAGGAGCAGTTGCAGTGGCTAACAGGCACAAGATGGCAGGGGAACAACAACAAGGAGGATGAGCCCAAATGATGACTGTCATTGTTGGGGCCCCCAGTTAAGTTTTTTTTTGTTCAATATTTGTTGTGTTTTTATTAACTAACTAATACTTTACATTCATTTTTAGGTTCTAAATGATTTGACATTCCCCCTGACAAACACCACCAGCACTACAGGCCACTGCCAACAACAACAACCAATGCCAACACCAACAACATGGCACACCACTGCAACATCACCACCAGCCAGCCCCAATCACCACCACATGATGATTGCCAACTGCAATGGCAGACAGCAATGACAGACAATGAGGAGGAGGAGGTAGGATGGCAGCAACAGCAGACAGCAGAGCTCAGTGGTGGAGGGTGTTTTTTTTTTCTTTTATTTTTGTGCTAGCAGCCACCACCTCCCTTCCTTCACATACCCTGCAAGGTGGGGGATTTATTTTTTTATTTTTTTATTTTCTTATTATTCACATGTCTGCTCACAGGCCCCTGCCTGTGAGGGATGTTATTTTAGTGTCAATATGTATGTACATAATGTTGGTTTTGACTGATGCAAGTTGGTTGATGACCAGTTTGTGGCCCAAACTGGCCACAACTGGTTGTCAAACCTGGACTGGACCACAAAGAACTAGTTTCTTGTGGTCTGGTCCAGTTTAACTTAGATTCCAAATGTAGTCAAACTGGTTGCAGTCCTGGTTCAATCCAAAAATGGAAAAAAAACAGACCTAACTGGACTTTAAAACACTAATGAAGCATGCAGCTTGGCCACCCTTCATAAATGTGAGGGCCCACATGATCTGAGCATGTTCATCTGTGAATTTATGAGGAGCAAGTGTGAGGTAGAGCCCACATGAATTGAGGAAGGCTTGTCCTTTGGTTCAATCTCCTGCAAAATCTGCTGGAGTCACAGGTTTGACATGATGGGTTCCCAAACTTGCTTTGTGATGAGTTTTGTGAACTTTGGGGATAGGTGACCCCTTGTCCCCAGGATTTGAGATGCTGGGGAGTATGTTTCTGACTTTGTGATCATGATCTCATTGCACAAGCATTGTCATGGTTTGTAGTAAGGCTGCGATGTTCACTTCCATCTGCAGCATGTGATCCTCATTGTTTGAAGCCATTTGAACATTGGTAGTTGTATAGGACTTGTTGGGTTGGGCCATGGCTACGCCTGGCATGAACGAGTCCTCACTTCATTGACTTTTTATTTAGTGTCTGCATTTATTTTCTTTTGATGCAAGTAAGATAAAATGTACAGTTGTGGACCTTGTGATATAAAACCTACCAACTATCTTGGAATAATGTATAGGACTAAAACACAATAGCCTGAAAATCACAAAGCATGGTGCCATTTTGTAGAATCAGGCAACAAAAGAAAGGTGATATCACCAAAAAAAGGTTTTACATAATATATCAAGCAAGTAACAAGTATTGAAGCAACAGTAATTACTAATGAAGCAGGACAGCAATTTTGAAATTTTTACAGGATGAAAGCTTCATGACTCATACAGTATACCATTAGGCATAAATAGCAATGTTTGCCTGTTTTCCTTTGCAATGTAGAAGATCTGTAGTGGGTAGTAATTGTCCATCATACTCCAAGTTGGCACCAGTAGAAATGCCATCATGAAACCATATCTGTTCATCAATAATGACACGTGAAGTGTAATGCGGTTCTCCATAGTATATAACACCCTGTAGTTTCATAGTACAAGATTGGGGGGAGAACGCTCCTTGATCTATTACTGCCACCACCTCGACAATTCCCACGGTTTATGAACCGGAGAAGGAGAGGGGGACGTTAATAGAAATAGAATAGCGTCAAAATTCCAAAGCTGCCCTACACCGTACTATTACACTACCATGTCGCACTCTACTACACCCACAATGCCACAAACAAGACAAAAAACCAATGCAACAACGGCAAAGAAAATGCAGAAAGACACCGACAACACAGACGGCCTAAACACAGACGTCCGAACGAAAGAACAAGCAATTACCTTCCTGACAGTCAAAGAATACATTGTTCCAGGTAAAGTTATAGACCTGCAAACACTAGCTCACATTCTGTTACAGTTTGGACACTCAGCTGTGAAAATGTCGAAACCCCTGATGGATGGAATCAGATCTGTGGCCTTTCTTATTGCCGATGCAGCAGCACAAAACACGGCAGAAGACATCACCACGATGGTAAAAGAACAACTGCAGGAACACATGGAAGCCTTCAACACGAATGTAGAAACTATGAGAGACGCTGTCGAGCATGTTACTGAAGCCGCAAAGAAGATAACAGGAAAAATGGAGGAGTTCAACGACAGGTTCCAGGAAACAACCGAGCAACTAGCACAGGCAACTCAGGAACTAACAGAAAAAACCACAGAAAAGGCTGCCGACCTTGAATATCAACCAGCAACGTATGCAGCCGCAATCCAATATCAAATGAACCCAGCCCATGAAGCAGTCATAACTAGAGGACAAACAGCAGATAAGCAAATTTTAATTCAAAAAGACAAAAATACCACTGAAAATACCCTCGACAGCCTAACAGAAAAAGACCTAGTGGCAAAAGCAAACACAGCGCTCGACCTCATGGGCATAGAAGGACTGGACAAACCCTGACACACAACTTTCATAGGAGCAAAGAAGCTTCGGAATGGCAACATACTATACCAAATGAACACAAAGGAATCAGCAGATTGGCTAAGACTATCAGACGTACAAAAGGCGTTCATGGCGCACTTCGATGGAACCTCCAACATGCAAAACAAATTATATTATGTCATTGCAGAATTCGTACCAACGACCTTTGATGCAGGCTCCAGCTTTGCCCATGCCAAAATAGAAGGAGACAATATGATGGGCTGTGACTCAATCGTCTACTCAAGATACATCAAGCCGGCTCACCTTCGAAGCAGTAATCAAAGGGTAGCCCACGTAACCCTCGGACTCAATGACCGAGAAACTGCTAACAACATAATCCAAGCAGGCATGTTCATAGAAGGTAAGCACGTAAACATACGTAAAACGCTAATGGAACCTAGGAGATGCCTGAAGTGCCAAAAATTTGGCCACTATGTAACTGACTGCAAAGTGGAAACAGACACGTGCGCACGCTGCAGCGACCACCACCGAACCACACAGTGCGTCATCATGGACTCAACCCTATTCTGCTGCACCAACTGTACAGGTGAAAATGCGAAAGGACATGGAGCAGCTGACTGAAACTGCCCAGTATTCAACACAGAAAGAGGCAAAATCCAAGAACGAGTCCCCGAAAATAAGTATAAGTATATCCCTACCTCTCTCCCGAGCACATGGAGACTACTAAACGAACCAGAACCGCAAGTACAACACCAACAACAACAACCATGGCAAACATGGCCGCAAAACGCAGGACAGACTGCACAACGAGGAAATGGACAACAACAAAAGTTCATGGATAACTGGCAGGAGGTCCGACGACAATGCGGAAGGCCCACAGCAATGCGAAACCAACCTAAAGCAGACAACGGCTGGCCAGTCCGACCAACGCAAAGAACACTAGACGAGTTCATGGGAAGCGTGCAAACACAAGAACAGCAGAACATACTGTGGGGTGACCGGGATCCAAACGAACAAGGACCAGGGCCAGGACCAGAGCTGGAAGCACAAGCAACCCGAAGAGAACCAACACCACTTGACTATGTCTGAAACCCAAGAACAAAATGAAACGCGAAGACCACTACAAATCCGTCAACAAAATGTTAATAAGTCGCTGGTAAGTCAATTGGACCTCCTAGACAGCCTGAGACGAGACGATTACGATGTATGCCTGATACAAGAGCCTTATGTTGACTTCAGAGGTAAGACCTGTGCTAACCGAAACTGGACCACAGTATACCCAGAAACCCACCAAGAATACCCAGCCAGCACAAGATCCATCATCCTAATCAATGCAAGCCTACTAACAGACACATGGAAACAGATCCACTTCCAACACTCCGACATCACAGCAATAGAGATTACAGGTAACTTTGGTATGTTACGCATTATCAACATCTACAACGACTGTAAAAACAACAATGCGCTAACACATTTATCCGCATACATGCGAGACCGAGAAAGACAACAGCACACTGCAGGACCTTTACACATGCTCTGGATAGGAGATTTCAACCGACACCACCTGTTGTGGGATGAAGCACGGAACGCCCACCTATTCACTCAGGAAAACCTTGACCTAACACAACCACTGCTAAATATGCTAGGGCGACACAACATGAAAATGGCACTGCCAGCATTCATACCAACACTGCAATCACACAGCATGAAAAACCATACCAGGGTGGACAACGTATTCTGTACTGAAGAACTCCTCGATACAATAATCAAATGCAACACGGATGACGAGGCACGCCCAGTACGAACGGACCACTACCCAATTGTAACACAATTAGACATCCATGCACCAAAAGCAACCTGGGAAGCACGACGGAACTTCAGACTAGCAGACTGGCCAGAATTGGTAAAAACCCTGAAAAACAACCTAACTAACCTTCTGCCACCCACAGAAATCGAAGACGTCCAATCGTTCACTGACAGACTCAAGTTGCTGAATGAAGTGATACAGGATGCAATAGAGAAACACGTCAAACTAACAAAACCGAGCCCATACTCAAAACGATGGTGGTCAACAGAACTAGCCAACGAGAAAAAGAAGATGAAACAACTTAGTGGTAGGTCTAAATACCACCGCCTTAACCCACAACACCCAGTACATGAAGAGTATCGTCAACAATGAAACCGTTACTCCGAAATGATACGAAAAGCAAAAGCGGAACACTGGGTCGAGTGGCTGGAAGGGCTCGATGAATCCAGTGTCTGGCAGGCAAGTAGACTTGTTACATCCCCGGCAACTGATGCAGGCAGATCTAGAATTCCAATGCTACAAATCAAAGACCCAGAAACAAAACGAGTAATCAGAGAAGCAAAGGACAATGCAGCCAAAGGACAACTATTCTACGAGACATTCTTCCCACCAAAAAACCCAACAACAACACCAGTCCCACAAGATTATCAATACCCACCACCAAGATGGAAATTCCAAAATATATCAGATGAGCAGATACACCGGGCAATCAAAAAAATGAAGCCATACAAAGCCATGAAGAGTGGTACAGTACCAAATTCAGTACTGATACAAGCCAGAGAAGAGCTCGTGCCACATCTAGGTCCTCTATTCCGTGCCACTAACACACTAAACTATTACCCACAGGAATGGGCACTCACAGAGACGCTAATATTGAAAAAACCAGGAAAACCGGACTACACCACACCAAATGCATGGCGACCCATAGTTTTATCAGACGGACTAGCCCGGCTCCTCAACAGCTGCCAAGCGGAAGACATCATCACCATGTGTGAAAAGCACAACATTCTACCAGCGAACCATTTCGGGGCCAGGCCAGGCCAAACTACCACCGACTCTATACACATGTTGACAAAGACGGTAAAAGATGCATGGCGCAAAGGTCAGGTAGCATCAGCCTTATTCCTAGATGTTAAAGGTGCATTCCCCAGTGTAGATATCGACCGCCTCATACACAACATGAGAAAACGTGGAATCCCACAGGAATACACCGAATGGATGAAACGACGACTTGGCAACAGACACGCGACACTATCATTTGACGACTACCGAACAGCAGCCTTCATTGTGATAAATGGCCTGGACCAAGGCGACCCCTTTTCAGGAATCTGTTACCTTCTGTATAACGCTGACCTCTTAAAAATCCGGAGAATGGATACTCCTTTTTGTAGATGATGCGGCCATCATAGTCATCGGCAAGAACTTCAATGAAACACACGAAAAACTACGCAGTATCATGAACCGAGTAAATGGCATCTTCAAGTGGGCAAAAGCCCACAACTGTGAATTTGGTATTGAAAAATTTCAGCTCCTCGACATCACAAAAAAACATGTCCCACATCCACTCAACCCCAAGAGAAAGATCCCCATGCCACATCAAGCATTAATGCTGGGAAACCAACGGATACCGTCAAAAGCAACAGTGAAGTTCCTCGGTGTCATAGTCGACAACAAACTAAGCTGGAAAGAACAGGGAGCAGCCGCACATGCAAAAGGCCAAGACTGGCTCATACAATTTAGCAGACTAGCACGCACATCACGAGGAATAAATGCAAGATATATACAGCAATTATACCTCTCAATCACAGTCC
>QLOK01009573.1:3383-21607 GCA_003313805.1 Tricholoma flavovirens
TTTTTTGGGGGGGGGGGCGTTATCTCTGTTGTTGAATTCTGTAACAGCCAGATCTGTTTCCCACCAGAACGGTGATCCCAGGATCGTATCAAGGCTTAGACCACAAAAAGACAGCAGGGCCATGCACCGTGTCCGACGTTGCCGACTTCGTCATTAACTATGTGAGTTCGGCCACATTGATCAGCGTGCGATTGCTCAACATCTTCTAGGTGGAAGCCGATCTCGTTGGAATGATTTCAAACCGCCATCTGTGCATGGCTGATCAACACGACTCCGGGCCAGAATGCGAGGATTGTCTTCGTCTTGCTGAATATGCCTCACATGCTGTCGACTTTCCGAAGACCGGAACTGCTGTTGACTTTAGCAAACTTCCTCGAGCGCCTGGGCGCCTGAAACCAGATTTTCTTTCCACGGAGGTCACAGACGCCTCCTCCCTGAATTCCTCGTTCTATCCCAGCAAGAAGATTCTTGGACGCCTCTATCGCAGGGTGCCTTTAAGAGACGATGAACCGGACTACCTTAATCCATCATTTGGCCCAGTCATCAGACTCATCACTGATAGTCTTCGCCGTCTCAGGACTGACAGGCTGGGTTTACCATCAATATCCAATCTTGACCAGGAAATATTGCAAGAGATGGAAGATCTGATGGATTTGTATGTGACAGAACTGCAGTTTATTGCGAAAGCGCATACAATGTCGAAACATCCAAACCAGCAGTTGACGGAGGCAGAGCTCGTGAGTGGTACCATCCAGGCGAAATGGGCGGATCACCATAAACGCCGTGACACTGTAGCGTCCATGAATCTTCAGGTCTGTTTTCAGGAATCATAGTTCACAAATATATACTAATGGATTCGTAGACTCAACAGCTAACTAAAGCCATCCGGCGCGAACTAAGGCGCGCCCAGGTAATTGATGCAACTGCCGAGCAACACGTAGATCCGGAAGACGAAGACGAGGAGGACGAGGACCTCCTGTCACTTCGAGATAGAGAAATGTTCATGCGTGCTGCTGCTGCCTGGCAAGTTTCAGCTGATTTGTTAAATGATGATGGACGAGCGACAATTTTCGGACCTGCAAGTTTCGGGCTGATTGCGCTGGGTCTCATGTTGGATATTGCTAAGAAAGCTGGGACGTTTATCTACTGATCTCTCACTCACATACTTGTGCTTGGGTCTTTACAATGGTTGAAGGTCCGGAAACAGGGCGTTTACTTCCAACAGGGTACAAAGGTATGCACGAGTGTGTTGAGAACGGGAGTACGTATCAGGCGACACCGACGCCGACTACCGAACGTGGCGGTGATACATAGCCACATTTATTTATAATACCGATCGTAGTTTACCGATTAGCTTACTGAGCAATGCTCGCAACGTTTAGTATAAAAGTTCTATGTACATAGTTGATTATTTTAACGAAGTTTGTTTACTCTATCGAGTCCTCTCTTGCTCAACAGAGTGGGTGCCAAATGACTGAGGGCAGATGCAGTACTTGTAGCAAATAGTAAAAGCTAACTACTTTGAGAGAATAAAAGGAAAGGCTCTCCATGAGAGTGATAGCAATGCAGTAATATAAAAGCATTCAAAGGAATTGTAAAGAACAATAGTAGAGTCAGCATAGTGGCACATACTTAGCTGTGGAAAACCAGGTACTAAGATGTGGGAAGGCAGGGTTACCCATTCAGGTGAGTCATGCTTGATATTCCAACAGGTGGAACAGGGCTTTCATATATACAGCCAGAACTTCTGTTTCAGTGTGGAATAGCCCCCTCCTTCTGTTGGAGTTATTACTTCAAACTACATAGTTGTGACTACAGTTGACTCTGCCATAACCCATACCCCTCTGTGGACACTGAAAATCACAGAGTATGGGTTCCAAGAGAGGTCATTATAGGGTGTTTCTAGTGGGTTGTAGATGCATTATATGAATGTAAATACTTCAAAAGAAGAAAGTTAAGTTATTTACAAGTGAAATAATCTGTGATATAAGTTGTTTCCAACAATTGAGCTTCCTCCAATCGGGTTTGTCATCCAAAACTTGCAAGAACACCCTCCAACTTGCATGTGAAGGGCTCGTTAATGTCAGCAATGTAACTTTTGAGTGTGAATGCGGCTGTAAGAGCTTCCTTATGCATGGGTTTTTTGTCCACAACTTCATTGTCAACATCACAACCCCCATTGACTTCCACCATTTGTTCTGCCTCATGCATATCCATGACCGATCAGAAGATCTCTTCATCTGATATCTCACCCACAAGCTCCTGCTCTGACACTGGGTTCAGCAGTTCTTCAAGATCCATCCAGTTCCTTTTCTGCAAAACACCAAGTTCTTCCAGCTGATTCAGTGAGCCTGAGATGTCCTTCTCAGCATGGTCAACTCCCTCAAGTGGCTCTGAGTTTAGAAGGGAAGAAATGGGCACAGAGGGGATGGGGGTTGCTACTGGTTTATACAAAGCATCAGGTATGATGCCTGCTTTGCACCAACAGTTCTGGATTGTTGTTGTGTCCACCTCATGCCAAGCAACATCAGCAAGGCGCATTGCCTTGAGCTGGTCTATCTCATATATGAGGGCAGGTGATACACCATTGTCATATCAGTCAATGGCCTGGCTAACAAACTTGCTGCAGTAGTGTGCCTTGAAGCAACAAATGATGCCAACATCGTTAGGCTGGATGTGAGCAGTGAGGTTGGGTGCAAAGTTCTTGACATAGACATTCATTAGATGATCTGGCTTGATATGTGCACTGAAGTTGTCCTGGAGTAGGAGGATGTGTCTGTCCTGCTGTTGCAATTTCTCATCCCAGTCATGAAGCCACTGTTGATATATTTTTATGACCATCCATGCCTTCGCATTGTTCCAATAATAAAAACCAAGTTGGGCACCTGTCTTCTTCTGGAATGCCCAGCACCATGCTGCCTTCCCAATGATGAACAGTGGAAGTTTTTCGCTCTCATCAGCATTAGCAGTAAACACATATGTGAGCTGTTTCTTGTTTCCTTTTGTCTGCGATGAGTGCTTGTCCATAAGTCCATGGTCAGGTGGCATCCTGTGTAGAAGTGAGGATTAAGTCACTGATTCAATGCAACAGTCATAGACAGAAGAGCCCTGTCTCATCCATCTTGAAGATGTCCTTCAAATGATATTTGTACTTCACAATCAGCTCACAGATTCATGCCCACTCCTTTTCCACATCGGCTGGATCAGAAGATCCTGCTTCTCCACAACATTTCTTGAATGCTATCAGCCATCCTTCACTCAGGTTCAGCCTCTTGTCTCCAGGAACCCCAACCAGGTCAGCAAAGTGTGTCCACTTCTGCTGTAGGATCTCTCCATTCACAGGAACATTATCAGCCATGGCCTTTGCAACCCACAACTCGAGCATTTCATTAACCTCTGGGTGTTTGGTCTGCTTCACCTGCTTTGACCTGCTTGCCTGCCTCTTGCTCTCTGCCTCAGCCCATTGGGCTCACCACTTCTCCTCCTCTTTAAGCCAAGCTGAGATTATTGGCTGCTTGAGCCACAAGTTTGGGTAAATCTGATCCCAGTGCACCACTGTCTTGGTCTGATTCTTTGAGATGCTTGCATGATGCCAATCCAAAATCTTGATCCATTGTGCAAGTGTCATGTTTTCCTTTTTCATGATGACAGGCTTGGCTTTCTGCTTTTCTGCTTGTGGCTTTTGTTTGCCTTCTTCAGGTCCTGTTACTGCAGGTTAGCTTCGTCTTGCAAAAAAATATGACCCATACTTTTCCTCTTGTTTCCTGCCAATGCTGCCTTCTTGATCCCACCACCAAGTTCCTTCAGCTTGTCAACCAAAGATTTCTGCTGCAAGTTAAGCCTTGTGAGACCACATTCATAGTCAGAAGCATTTTCTAGCAGGTCAATGATGGCTTCTTCATCAACTGGGTTGGCAGCACCATCCAACCATTCCTCCTCCTCAGTTGAAATCTTCTTCTTCCGATGCAGGCATGCCAAGGGGTCATCTTTTTTGGTTTTTGTGAGATTCTTGAGCTTTGTTAGACCAGATTTAAGCACATCCAGAGGATTTCTTGACATTAAAAAAATAATATGGAATTACTGAAGCAGCCAGGCCCCTGTATTTGTCGCAGAGTAGATATTCCATAGTGTTCTAGCGTATTCTGAGCTTAGTTTCTACATTCCAGGCACAAAAATCCATATCATATTAACCAAGTATGGGCTAGTATGGGTTATGGTGATGAGGTTTGGCTATGGACTATGGGGTTTCAGAGGGTTATGGGATTTTACTGGTAACAGAGTTGGTGGACACTGAAGACCCATGGGTTATCATACATAGGTTATGGGTTATCACAAGTATGGTTTAGGACAGAGTCGACTGTAGTGTTGCTGAAGCTCGGCTCAGCTCAGCTCAGCTCAGCTCAATGAGCCGGAGCCGATTAGAGCTGCTAATAATAGTTCAGCTTGGCTCCAGAGCAGCTAAGCTGCCCCAGACAAGGGGAGACAAGGGGAGGTGCCATTTATGAGAGCAAAACAAATGCCAACTGTAAGATAATATGCATAAATTGATACTGAGCTATTTTCTACCATTAAAACAGCGTAGCTACATGAGGAACAACTTCTTCATAGGACCTGTGAACTTGCTAATATCAATGCATTGGTAGCACTGATGTAATGATGCGGGACCCACACCATTTTTGACCTCTGGATTCGAGCTTTGTTCAAGCTCTTATGTACTTTCTAGATAATGAAAATGGTAGATCTATACATAAGGAACTGTTGAGATATGACTAGCGTGAGGGTGTGTAACACACAGAGTATGAGTAGATATGTTATAAGTGGATAATTGATTCATGCAGTGACAGAGCACAAATATGGGCACACAGGAAAGATTTTTTAATTTTAGCTTCAACCTCTGTTTATATACTACTTGTAATGTCTAACATTACGAGGTCCTCCACTTGCCAATGCATGGACCATTTCCTCAACAGAAACATATATAGACATGTATTTTTATATCTATCCTCTGTACAAATCTTGGTTTAGGCAGCAGCTTGAGCGGCTCAGAGCTACGAGCCAGCAGCTCTGTGCAGCTCTGCTAATTATAGCTAATTATTTGGCTCAGCTCACCGGCTCGTTGGCTCCGAGCTGAGCCATTAGCAACACCAGTTGTGACAGTGTGACTTCAGAGCTTACCAATCAATACAAGCATGGAAATCTGTTGACTGAGTTCTGCATGGTCCCACCAGTGAAAGTAATCCACCCAGCAGGTCATGCAACATGTGCATGCTTGACATGTGATGCATGTGGGAACTTCATTTGTTGATCAATTGAAACTGCAACAGCCACCACCACCATCCCCATCAAAACAGGATGTGAGGGTTTCATTTAGGGCCAGGATAATGAAACAGGATTCTGTGAGACCCAGTCAGGTAGGCCCCCTTTCCCCATGGACAAAAGCACAGGAACCCAGCACCCAGCACCACTGCCGCTTGGCACTAGTGTTGCTTTGACTGGCTTTTGGCATTTTTGTATATTGAGAATAACCTGATACCATGTGCCCTGACAGCTTCGTGTTGAGAGAGAACCCATCAACCTTTTGGGTTCTGGATCCATGTAAATATTGTTTGAAATTGATAAAATTTATTGGAATTTATATTGCCCTTGACTCATTTTTTGCTGGTTGACTAGAAAAAACGAGTCAAGGGCAATATCAATTCCAATAAATTTTTATCAATTTCTCAAAATATTTACATGGATCCAAGACCCGAAAAGTCGATGGGTTCCCTCTCAACACTAAGCTGTCAGGGCACATGGTATCAGGTTATTCCCAATATACAAAATGCCAAAAGTCAGTCAAGGCAACACTGCCCAGTGCTTGCAGGTGGGTTGTGGATGCTAATGGTCAATGGTAATGCCACAGTGACAGGAGTGAACAAAATTGGGTGAGCAAACAATGGTGAGGATGCACAGGGGAGCCCAAGAACACCCCCAGGCCTGAAATGAGTACTGGAGGGTCCCAACCTCCATGGACACAAAAGTATGTAAGTTTTTTTTCTCTTTCTCTTTGTTACTAACTAAATGATGAAGAACAATGACAACAAGCCAGACCAGGAACAACAGGATGACAATGAAGACTGGAGTAAGGTAACGATGAGGACCAGTACCACTACTGCCACCATGACTATAGGAATGACCAGGACAATAAAAATGACAAGGAGAGTGACCAGAACCATGCTAGTATGACACCAGGCAACACAGCACCACCCACCACAGCCATGCTCATGGGAGCTACAGAGAGGGGGATGACAGGACCACCAAAAGATGATGACAACAACAAACAACAGGGGACAGGCAGGCAGGGGATGATGGAGAGATGACAACAATGAGGGCACCCCAATGATGGGGATGGGGAGGGAGCACCACAACAAAAACAAGAACACCCACAGTGGCAAACAATGACAGGGCTGAGGATGGGACAGGAATGGCACACCAGGAGCAGGCCCAAAAGATGTGAGTTTTTCTTTTCTTTTCTCATTTCCAGAATTTTTTACTGACTTGTAGACAACAATGACTGGCACCTACACCAACCCACTGCCATGAGCCCCTTTTGTGGGGCAGCTGGGTGGTTGCAAGACCATATGGACCATGACAAGGGTGACCACCACCACTGCAGCACCCCCAACTACCATGAGCAACTGCTTGTGGGGTGGAAATGGGGAGCAATGAGGATGGTGAGAGGGCCATGACAGCCATATCCTCAGGAGGATGAAGACCAGGAGGACAATGATGACAATGACCATCACCAGCAGCACCACTCCACCACTGCCTTGAGCCTCTGCTTGTGGCAGGACAGGGGTGAGGACAAAGCCACCACAGCCACCACTACCATGCTGATGCCCTCACCACTGCCATGGAAAGAGAGAGGGTAACAATAGGCCACCAACAATGGGGAAAAGGAAGCGATGGGACAAACTACAAAGACATGTGGGGCACCAAGACCCATCCCCCTTCCTTGCACATCTTGTGTGAGGTTTGTTTGTTTGTAGCTAGTTTTTTTTGTAACTCCCTCACTAATTAGTAGTTATCATGGGTAATCTGCAGGTGACTCAACCTCTACAAACACATGAAACCTGTACCCATGCTCACAGGTATGGGTATTGTTAGGAAACATGTACAGTTACCTATCATAATTTTTCTTATTTTTTCGCAATAGTATTACACCAAAAAACATTAAAATTATCAATGAACGCGACCGTGAGATGGATAATTCTCACGTGTCCTATATTTAGAATATGTACGCAACTGTACGCTCGCGTCGTAAAAACAGTATTCAAATATTGTACAACAGTTGTAACTTAGTATATAGACCAATAAATACTAAGAGACACATCAGCTGTGTTTTCTTAGGATTCCCACCATCACCTTGTGTGCGGAAATGCCTTCGTCAACCAACCGTTCTATAAATATCACATCACATCAAACTTTGATCCCTCATTCTATACTCGTCGCGTCTTCATGTAGAGCCTGCACAAAGATCCTAGTGTGGATTTGGTGTTGCCCTGACAGGTATGGCCAGGTGTGGGTATGGAAACTTGTGGGTGTGACGATAGGAACTTGATCGGAAACCTAAGATAAATATACTCAGTGTTTGCGAGTAGCCAAATGACTGTATTGAATCACCTAAGATAGATATACTACGAATACACAGTGAGTATAAAGTAGGCATAATAGTAGATAACGAATCTCACCTCAGTGTTTGTGAGTAGCCAAACGACTGAGGGGAGATGACTCGACGAGACTGTAAAAGTATGCGAGCCAAAAAAGAAGCTAAACTATAATTAGCTAAACAAAAGAATAGGCTCTCTACGAGAGCAGCTAGGAAAAGGGAAAGCATAGGTACCAGTAGTAGTACAAGCACAGCAATGCAATATTGTAGCATGATAGGGTTGTAGAAAGGGACGGCACGAAGAATGTAAACATAATGTAAAAATAGAATAGTGGCTGTTAGCGCGAGTGCAGGGTTTTGGGTCTTGCATTAGCCTTGCCAATCCAACACTCCCCCTCAAGGTAACGCGAGACCAAGTTCGGCAGCAAAATACTTGACTTTCGCAGAAGGGAGGGCCTTGGTGAAAGAGTCGGTGACCATGTCATCAGTTGGACAGTAAATGAGCTGAATAGAACCCTGTTCGATGATCCAACGGATAAAATGATATTGAATATTGATGTGCTTGGTGCGTGCGTGGTATTGATGATCTTTTGTGAGTGCAATAGCTGATTGATTGTCAGAGTAAAGGGTTGTTGGGGTTAAGGTGGTGTCTAGTGTTTAAAGGTCCGGTCTGGTCCGGTTTTTGACTTCCAAATGGGGCAACCGCAACCGCAACCGGTCCAGGACCGACCCAGATATTGGGGGGACTGAACCGGACCACCTAGGACCGGTCTTTTTCAGTTCATGGACTGAAAAAAGACCGGTTTGGACCGGTTTTTTGGTGTAAAATTTGTCATAACAATATTAACCATCTATATATCAACAACCATTGTCGGCACCTTGAACAAATAATATACTATGATAGATCTTGTAAATACCCAGCTTTTGATCCAATTTCTAAGAGATTTCATTAATATTTGATGTAGCTATGAACAAAACCTGAATCACATCTCCTAAAGACTCGGGCAAATGTAATGTGACAACCATAAATATGAGTGAGTTAGAGTCAAAGTACAAGTTGAATGAAAAAATATTCATACCAAAATGAATTTGATGATATCTTTCTCAATTCTTAACCGTTTTTGATGAACCAAGGGTCAAATTAAAGGTAATAATCAGGGTTACAACCGGTTTAACCCGGTCTTTTTGCGGTCCTTCATTATTTTTGAAAATGAAAGACCTGCAACTGGACTGAAAAAGACCAGTCCATAAATAGACCACTGGTCCGGTCCTAAACGGTCCAGTTCAGTCCAGTTTCGGTCTTTTTTCCAGTCCTATAGACCGGACCTTTAAACACTAGTGGTGTCGAAGAATTGTTGAATGAGAGAACGAAGCCACAAGGCTTCTTTGGCAGCGTGGGTGGTGGCGATGTATTCACTTTCAGTTGTTGACAATGAGACAATTTCCTGGTGTTTAGCACTCCAAGAAACAGCTCCCCCATGAATAATGAAGGCATACCCGGAAATAGCATGTCTGTCTTCGGCCATACTCCCATCTGCATCTGCATAGCCCATCAAATTAACCTTCTTCTGCCCATACGACAACCAAAGGTCTGTTGTGCCTTTCAAATAGTGAAAAACTCGTTTAATGGCCTCCCAATGAGTGACTCCGGGGTTAGTGGAAAAATGCAAGGGAGTTTGGATAGCAAAGGATATATCGGGATGAGTGCCAAGTGACGCGTACATAAGGGATCCGACAGCTTCATGGTATGGGATGTCGCGCATTCAAGTGAATTCAGCAGTGGTGGCAGGCGACTGAGATGTTGAGAGCTTGATATGGGTTTCCATAGGTGTGGAAACAGGTTTGAGATCTTGGAGGTTATAATGACGGAGAATGGAGTCAATATACGAACATTGGGAGAGGTGAATGGTGCGTTTCTCGTGATCATGCCTGATCTCGATGCCTAACAACCAGTGCAGTTCACCGAGATCAGTGATCTCGATGTGCTTGGCAATCTCAGTTTTGAAGTGATCAATCAGAACAATTGAGGTTGCCGCAGTCATGCAATCATCAACATGCACCAGCACTATTGTCAAGTTATGCCCATCTCGCTTGAAGAACATGGCCTGGTCGACATCGCACCTCAAAAACCCAAGCTTCAGCATGATATCAACAAGTTTCTGATACCAATACCTTCCACACTGATTGAGTCCATACAGTGTCTTACAGAGACGGCAGACTTTGCCAGCGGAATTTGGAGCAGGATACCCAGGAGGCTGAGACATGTAGATCATCTCGCGTTCAGTGAGTTCCCCATTGAGATATGCCCCCTTGATATCGATCTGATGGAGCTCCATGTCTTCCGCAGCGGCCACAGCAAGAACAGCTTGGATTGATGCAAGCTTAGCAACAGGAGCAAATGTGTCAAAATAGTCGACACCTGGAACCTGTGAGAATCCTTGCGCAACAAGATGTGCCTTGTGATGGACGACAATTCCAGCAGCATCCTTCTTCGTGTGGAAGACCCACTTCAAGCTGACAATATTGGCTCCTTTAGGCGCTTCGGTGAGTTCCCAAGTCCCAGCCTCTCAGAAGGTTGCTAACTCCTCATAAATGGCTTTCTCCCACAGTGACCACTCTGGGTGATGTTTCGCCTCAGCTAAAGACCTCGGCTCAAGAGCCTCAAAATCACTCATTTCAGCCACCATCACATATTCATCCACGAAGTCGGCTACCATTATCCAATCAGCAGTTCCCTCCCCCTCAAACACCTGAGCAGGATCTTCTTCAGCAATAGTAGGTATTTGCACACCTGCAGCAATGACAGGATCAGCTGGGTGAGCTGAGGTAGCTCCATGGCCTTCAAGAATATCATGGACTTGCTGACTTGGCTTTCTTACGTGTCTAGCAGGAATAGGCTGTTCATCAGGGGGATTCTCATGATTAGAGGGACTAGGGCTTGGAGTGCAAGAGGCATTGGGTGAAGGGATAACTGGTGGTGTGACAGGTTGAGTTTGAGTAGGGTTTGTGGGTGTCGAAGACTCAGGTTCATCTGGTTTCGTTTCAACAAACTCCCAATCCTCCCCCTCAAGACAACAAACTGACAAGCATGATTTGTCATAATAGACATTCCGCTCAGTTGTCACAGTCCGCTTATCTGGCCAGTAGATGTGAAATCCCTTGCTTTGTTCATCAATACCCAGCCAACAGCCCTCTTTCACGTGTCCACCCAATTTATTGCCACCCTCAATATGGAACCAGACCTTTTCGCTCCATTCCCACACATGCCACAAATCAGGCTTCTTTCCAAAAGCAGCCTCATATGGCGTCATCCCATCAACAGCTTTGGTCGATGTGCGATTCATCAACCAAATGACATGGCGAGCTGCCTCACCCCACATCATCTTCGGGAGCCCACTCGAATGCAACAGTGCACAAATTCGCTCGACAATGGTTCAGTTACAGCATTCAGCAACACCATTGTGCTGGGGTGTGTCATGAACAGTAAGTTTCTGTTTGGTACCCTTTGACTTTAGGTAAATAATGAATTCCTTCCCTAGGTACTCGCTGCCATGATCGGAATGGAAAACCTTAATGTGAGCATTCAAATGTGTGTCGCACCATGCCTCGTACTCCTTATAGGAATCAAAGGCCTCATCCTTCTTATGTAGAAGGTTCAGGTAAGTCAAGCGTGTCTTGTCATCTGTGAAGGTGATGTAATAACGCTTCCCAGCCTTCGTAGCCACGGGTGCTGGTCCCCACAGGTCACTATGGATTTCACCACCAAACTCTGTAGCATGTTCCCCTTCCCGAGCCTTTGTGACAGGCTTATGCATCGCCTTCGCATACACACAGGACTCACAGAAAAAGGGGTCACCCATTGGCATGGTTTCCAATCTCACGCCTGTCATGAAGCCTTTGTCAACAAGCTTCTGCACTACTTCCAGGGAAATATGACCCATACAATGGTGGAATTGATCCAAGGTAAGGACCTCAGTTGCCGCATTTGCTTTGTTTTGCTCATGCGCAACTTTATAAAGACCATTATTAGTCTTCGGGACTTCACCCACCCATGTGCCATCTGGCCCTTTGATGGTGCACTTTCCACCAGCAAACGTCAATGAGAAGCCTTTATCATCGAGACGGCCCACAGACATGAGTGTGTACCCAACTTCTGGTGAATACAGCACCTCGGTAAGACTCAGCTGCGAGATATCAACACCATTAGGTATGTCAATCATCATCTCACCTGTTCCAACTGCCTTAAAATTTTGCTTATTTGCAGCTTGGAACAACTTTGGGGGTATCTCAACAAAATTATTGATTGCATCTCAATATGGGGAGATGTGCCTGGTGCACCCTGAGTCATAAACTTCAATACGAGGTGCATGATTGGTAATGCTGGTAGTATCAACATTTACTGCAGCATCTTTGAGGTCAGAGGCCACTGAGTTCGAGTCAACACTGACTAGTGAGCCGCACTCACTACCATCAGCCTCAAATAGCTCCTTGGTTTCCCAGCCACTGCCCTCAATGCTTTCACTGATCTCAGAGAACCAATCCCCTTCACTATCCCCATCAGACTCGGCATCAGAACCTTCCTCAGAATCGGAGTCAGACACAGTGTGAAGTTCTGGGAGATCATCATCAGACTCCCAGTCACCTTTGACGAAAAAAGTGGCCTCATCTTCTGAATCATCTTCAACAGTGGCGTTCGCAGAACCGCCCTTCTTAGGTGAGTCGTTCTTCATGTCTTTCACAGGCTTAGGACACTTGTCCTTGAAATGACCTTTCTCTCCACAGTTCAGCACACACCACGAGGCTTGCGCTCCCACTTCCCCTTCCCATTTGATGATGCGAGCATAGCTTCATCTTTCTCATCCGTCTTCGAGGGTTTTGCATGCCGTGAACGCTGTGATACGCTATGATCATATTCCTCAGCGATCAATGAGATCAACTGATCGAGATCAACAGTCTTTGATTGCACATGTAATCTCGCATTTGCAAGAAGACTTGAAGCAAAGTTGGAGAGGAAATTAGGGAGGGAACTGATAATGGTGGAGCGATAGTCTTTGTCCTCGATGGCAACACCGTAAGTAGCCAACTTTTCCTTCTCAACACGTAACTCATCCAAGAACTCACGAACATTGCCCTTATCAGGGCACTTCAAATCCATGAAGCGAGTATGCAACTTGGCTTGGGCAAATGCGCCCTTCTGAGTGTATTCTGTGACAATAAGGTTCCATCTGTCCATCAGGGACTCTTTTGCATGGATTCGGATCAATGTGGAGTCGGGGATATGGTGAGTGAGAAGTGCCTTCATGGAACGCTCATCCTTCAACTACTGATTCAGTGCATCTTGTTCTCCAGCAGCAGGTGGTGAACTTATAGTTGGCTTCGGCGAGGTACCATCAAAATGGCCCCAAAAACCTTTCGCCTCAATAGCTTCCTTAAAATGGTTGGAGAATGCGGTCCAGTTCAAGCCTGTGGGTAAGAGCTTAGGGACTGATGATGGAAGGATGTTGGTGGTAGTAAGCACAGTGGTTGTAGTAGACATTAGAACTGCAGAACACAATAGTTACAAGAGCAATCCAGGGGCCAATAACCTGTGACAATAGGAACTCGATCGGAAACCTAAGATAAATATACTCAGTGTTTGCGAGTAGCCAAACGACTGTATTTAATCACCTAAGATAAATATACTACAAATACATGGTGAGTATAAAGTAGGCATAATAGTAGATAATGAATCTCACCTCAGTGTTTGTGAGTAGCCAAACGACTGAGGGGAGATGACTCGACGAGACTGTAAAAGTATGCGAGCTGAAAAAGAAGCTAAACTATAATTAGCTAAACAAAAGAATAGGCTCTCTACGAGAGCAGCTAGGAAAAGGAAAAGCATAGGTACCAGTAGTAGTACAAGCACAGCAATGCAATATTGTAGCATGATAGGGTTGTAGAAAGGGATGGCACGAAGAATGTAAACATAATGTAAAAATAGAATAGTAGCCGTTAGCGTGAGTGCGGGGTTTCAGGTCTTGCATTAGCCTTGCCAATCCAACAGTGGGTAGGATGGGTATGGAAACCCATGCAGGTTGGTGCCACAGGTTAACATCATAGACAAAACTTGTTACAATAGATTAACACTACAATACATCATCCCATCCACTATCAAGGTCAGCCTTGCTCCCATTTACATCAGGCAGATTTGTTGCCTCCATCATATTACCATCTTTCACAAAACCAATCTTACTCCAAGCCCCAAGACACATCAATGCACATGTGGACCATACTGAGAGTGCATTCCAAACATGAGATAGCACAAGTCTACCCTTACTGAATACATGTTCTATGTCAACTGATGTAGCTATAGGAGTGGTTAGATCAGGTATACAGTAAGACTTAATGGTGGAACACATACCTGGTATTGACAAGTAGTCAAACACCATTCAAGAGAGACAGGGGTAGACTGCTCAGTTCTTGACCCACCATGCAAATGCATCTTTGACATTCTCAATGGGACACTCAAGGTACTGCTCAAGCTCACCCTTCAGCTTGGAGGCAACAGGGGCAGAGAGGGATGGTAGATCATCAAATATGTTCTGCTTGGCAAGCTTAGCAGTCTAAAAAATATATGTCAGTGAGCCTCGAAGGAGAAGACATTGGATGGGTAACACATACCTTCTTTGTTAAGCCCACACAAACTCATCATGGACAATTTCAGTTGCAGTGGTAATCCACACATCATCCCAGTTGGCATTGCAGAAATACTGAAGTTTGTGTCATGGATGTAAGACTATTCAAAAGAATTGTGATTAATTAAATTAATCAGGGGGAAAGCACTCACTCATTGTGATTCAGTTGACTTCTGAATGATCAGTCATGTCATAGTATTTGTTTAGATGGGTTTTCCCAAGCACCAGTGAAGCATTAATGGCAGGCAAGTACTTGAGGCCTTGGCTTGCAGTGGTGAGATGTGTCTCAATGTGATCCATTGCAGGTATCACAGTGGCAAAATTTGGTGTTGAATGTGAAAAGAAAAGGGTTGCATCCTTGAATATCTGAAAAAATGTGAGTGACAGGAATGGGCCAATGAGCAGCACAATGTACTGCCAATACATTACATAGCTGCTGAACAAGCTTCCATTCTTCCTCTGAAAGCTCATACTTCCTCATTTCCCTGTTGACTGAAATTTCATCAATCACCTCATGATATTCAAGAGCAAAGATAAGCATATTGTATGTTGAGTTCCAGCATGTAGCAACATTGTGTGGCATCATCTGAACAGCAAGGGGATCAGAAAGGCTGGCATTGCTTGCAAGATCTTCAAGTATCTGGACCCAGTGAGGGAGTAGAATCATTGTGGAGTTTTTGATTGCATATGCAAGTTTTCATAGCTAAATTTGATGTGAGTATCAGTTCATCATTTTAGTTTGATCTGAGTTTGAACTTACTTTTACCATTACCAACTGCACTGGATGCACAGCCATATCAAGCTCATCTTGCTCATCCTGCAACATCCAACTGTGTGGATTGATCTGTCCCTCTTCTCCATCATCATCCTCTGCCTCATCATTGCCTCTCTCATCCATAACCACCTCCTCCATCTTGATATCTCCTGCAAGGTCCACCAGTGCCTGTGATGTGACTAGTGCTTGAAAGTCCAGTCCAGTCCCAGTCTTTACCCTCCTCGAGAGAGAACCGGGACCAGAAATGGTTCTGACATTTCAAATATTCTACAAAAACCAGACTGTACCCTACAGGACTGGTCTCTATTGGTTCATATTGAACTCTGTGCAATGACTCCTTATCCTCCTGATACTTCTAGCCCTATTGCCATGATTTTTAGTACAGGTGATACATCACTTATGTGTGCACACATCTTGGCTGACCTTGTCACCACTGTCAATGTTTCCACCACTATTGCTGCTACCCTTTCCATAAGTGCTGATGAAGCCCTTCTCACCATAATCTGTACTGGATACATCTCTGATCCCTGGTGTGTCCATCTGAAAACACTGACTTCCTCCCCCATAGGGTCACTGAAATCAACAGCCTCCTCTATGCCAGGACCTGTCTCATCATCCCCCATGTTTTGGCTGTTCATGAGTCACTCTTCCACCTTGCTCATGATGTCTTGGGCCATAGCTTGTGTACCTGCATGTGCTGACTGCCAATGCAACAAGCCCACAACCAAGAGAAGTATGGGTCCATTATACCCACTTCCTAACTTGGACCAACATGGGGACTCTGTTGCTATGGTTTATTGGGCAATTACCTGACAGTGATGGCTTCAACAGTATTGTCTCATTCACCGACTGCCTGAACTCCAATATCTCCATTATACCTACATGGACTGATATCAGTGCTGAGGACCTTGCCATAATTTCTTTTGACAAGTGGTACTGCAAGAATGGCCTCCCCCTTGAAATCATTTCAGACTGTGACAAACTGTTTCTTTCCAAGTTCTGGCAGGCTCTGCACAAACTAACTGGCATGAAACTCAAGATGTCTACAGCATAACATCCTCAATCTGATGGTACTAGTGAGCATTCCAACAAAACTATCAATCAGTGCCTCCATTACCATGTTGAATGCAATCAAACCAGCTGGTGCCATACACTACCTCAAGTATGTTTTGACATTATGAATTCCATTAACTCTTCCACAGGTTTTTCACCTTTCCAACTCCAAATGGGCCAGAGCCCTTGAGTGATTCCCCCCCTCGTCACATCTCCAGATGGCTTGGTCAAAGATATCTGTGTGATCAATATCATTGATCACCTTCAGAAGGATGTTCAGGAGGCTCAGGACAACCTCCTGTGGACTAAGATTTTGCAATCTCTATCTGCTAACAAACACCATTCTAACAATTTTCCTTTTGAAAAGGGCAGTCACATCATCCTGTCAGCACTACATTGACGATGCCAATACAAGAGTAAGGATGAGCACCATGTGGCCAAATTCATGCCATGATTCAATGGTCCCTATGTGTTATGAACTGAGGCTGAAAGGGAATCCGTGCGGGAACTGATCGGTAATCCAGAGGGGTATCGAAGAGAACTTGGCTTCAACTTTTAAGAAGTTGCGCCCTTCGCTTGTTACGGTGTTCAATTTACTGGAGGATGATCGGGAATTCGAGTAGGGGACCGATCGGAAGTCTGAAGACAAAGACAAGAGGGTGAATAACATATGATAACATGTGAAATGTATGAAATGTATGATATTCGAATTGCAGAATACAAACGAAATATCTAAGTTTAAATACTAATATGAAATCCAAGATTGGAGATCCGATCAGAGACCGAGGTAAGAGCTATGTATGTTAGCTGTGGTCGGCAGTATGGGTGGTACCTGAGGTATTAACCCGAGGTAAAATCCTATGAGTAACTACAGTAACTATGTACAAAGTCTACACTATGCACTGGAATGGAATCTGATCAATCTCAACATATATCGGAGTTTGGAGTGGTGTTCCATCGAAAGTCCGAATTGGGTGGAACAGAACATAACAGTATTTCCCCCTTAAGGCCGAGCCTTCGAGGCACGTGAATGTTGAAGTCTAGACTCAGCAATTTTTTAGAAAAATTTTCATTTCTCCTCCTACCTCCACCACTATGTCCAGCATCGGAACTTTCGACTTTTCTCGCATGTCCGCTGCGGATCAAACCAACGCACTTCTGCAAATGCTAATGCAGTCCCAAAAACGAGCGGAGGAGGAACGAATTGCAGAAAACGAATGTAAGGAATGAGAGTCTCGGGAGGCTGCTGAGAGGGAGGCCAGGGAGGCCAAGGATACCGAGGAGTTGGTAGCAGCAAAGGCAGCAAGGAAGGCTGCCAAAAAAGGCAAGAAACAGGCGCTGGCGATGGAGGCCAAGTCGGGAGCCGAGGAGGTGGCTGATGAGCGGCCAAAACTCAAGAAACGAGTGAAGAAGGTGGAGACCGTAGCGGAGACCGCTACAGAATTCGAGGAAGGGTCAACTCTGGAGACAGCAGAGACACCCTGCAAAAAGTAAGTGACCAATTCTTGTGTTCTTCTTTTAGTTAACGTTCCTAGATGTTTGGCTAGCGAGTGGGAGTGCATGCGGGTCCACGAGGGCCATGCGAAATCGTGTTTGGTGTGCAGTAAGGCTAAGCACCATTGCATAGGGGCGGTTTGGGGAAATGGGGAGGGTAATAGTGGGGAGAACATAGGAGTTCCGTCAGGGTCCGTGAGCGAGGAATTGAGGGAGATGAGAGAAATGATGAGGGAAATGGCGCAGCTACAACAGGCGTCCATCAAGGCGGCAGAGGCAAATCTGGAGAAGGTGACATGGGTGGTGCAGGAGGTGCTGGATAGTTTCCAGTACCATTGGGATAACGAGCGGGAGGACGAAATTTTCGATGAGTGGGTGGTGTACATGGAGTTTGGGGAAATGGAGAACGAAGTAGCGGAGTTGCAGGCGGAGGAAGTGGAGTTCCGAGATTGGTTGAAGGAAAGGGCAGAGAAGCGAGGAGTAGAGGGGAATGTAGGGGAGGAAATGGTTGCGGAGGTGGTAGCTGAATTGGGTGCGGGGATGTAGATGGGGTCTGATCAGAAATCTGATCGTTAATAAT
>QLOK01009628.1:0-20240 GCA_003313805.1 Tricholoma flavovirens
GAGGGTTTTATATTTTAGTAATTTATATCGTCAACAATGGCCCCCTCCCTTGCTCCAAACGTGAGTGGGGGGGTTCTGTTCTGGGCAACGACGACAATGATGACCCCTCCCTCGCTCCCAATGTGAGTGGAGGGTTTTATATCTTAGTAATTTATATAATTATATACATTTATAATAAATCTATAGAAAACCAAGTGAGAACGGGGCAAACCCATGGTAAACCCGCCCAAACCCACGGTAACACTGCACCCATTACCGTATGGGTATGGTGTTCACAGGTGCGGGTAAGGGTTGAGCAAAATATACCTGGGGGTAACCCCTGTCATGCCTTAATCAGGTTTGATGCCTGATCCAGAGATGATGTGGCCAAGAAAACATAACTCAGTGGTGAAGAGGTTGGATTTTGCCTGGTTGCAATATATGCTGGATTTTCGGAGGGCCTCAAGAATGGCAGTGCAATTTCATTCATGTTCCTCCATGGTTTGTGACCATATAATGATGTCATCAAGGTACACATGACAAATCTTGTCAATGAGTTCCCAGAGCGCATCAGTCATTTGGCACTGAGGTGTGGTGGGTGCATTGCATCCACCCTGTGGCATGACAGTCCATTCATAGAGTCCCCACAGTGTTCTTACAGTGGTGAGGTGAATGTAGTCAGGGTGTACTTGGGTCTGGAAGAAGGAGTTGGTCATGTCCATCTTGCCAAATATTTTTCCCTTCCCACAATCAGTGATGAGTCACAGGTGATCATGGATGCATAAAACCGATTATAAGGTAGGCATCACCCATTACCAGCACCATTATGTAAGCATATTACTAAGCGGCCAAATGTCTGATGAAAAAAATTCAAACATCTATTGGCAGAGGGTAGGAAAGGAGGTATCCTTCTATTGTAGAATGTTGGAAGGATGCCAGGTTTGGCAACCTACACTAGACTTAAGGTGGACTGGAAAGACAGGATCAAGTTATCTTTGTTGCACAGAAGTGGGAACCATAAGCTACAGTAAAATGGGGGATGATAAACTACTGTACCTTTGTTGCACAGAAGTGGGAACGAAGGCTAGGAAAAATAAGATGTACATAATATATCTGAAAAGATGGCCTGTCAGCAAGAGGTCACATCAGGTGTAGTTACTGAATAAGTGGGCACCACATCAGTGGAGCAATATCAGAACTGATATGCATGCATGCAAAGTGTGGAGTCATCATCATCGTCAGTGGTAATTATTGAGGGAGGTCACATGAACTTCTTCTCAATGTCCACCAAAGGAATGTGGTGGTTTATCTCCTGCAAGGGAGATAATTTGTCCGGGACACCATTCAGGATGTCCTGACAAGATTGTTTCCACTCCTGCCTGAGGCGTGGGAGGTCCTCCCTTGAGAGGTGGCCCTCCACCTTGGCTTTTCCAGCCAGGTCCTCGCAGATGGCAAACAGCATGTCATTCAGGTCATCGACCTGTTCAGGTGGTAGCATTGCAGGGACAGAAGCTTTGAACTCTTCTTTTTCGAAGTTTGGTCCATTGGGAAACTGATCTCGAGTGAACTTGTGGACGATCTCTTCTAGATTGTCGCATTTTCCAAGTCATCTTCGGGTCCAAATAGAATAGGATCTGAAAGTCTCAAACCAGAGGTGCAAGGTTTGTCAACATCATCCACCCGTTGTACCTCCACTATCCATTGTCGAACTGATGGTGGCTGTACTCAAGTTGAACTTGGACCATCTTTGTCCAGGTCCTTGTTCTGGCAAGCGGCCGCTGGGCCGCTCAGGAGTCACTCATCCTTTGGAGGATGATGTCACATGGCATGCCTCCTTGCCTGCTTGAAGGTGTTTGGTCCCTCGATAATCGCATTCGAAGTCCAGGGTGATACCATGTTTCCTCATGAACACAGTGCTGAGGATGACATCGTATCTGTTGATGTTGACAACATCGAAGTAATGGTTGTCCTTCATTTTACCAATTTTGAAATCAGTAAATAGTCCAAAGTTTGTCTTCAAACAGCTGCCAACTGTTCCCAGTTGCAGAGGCACAGGTTCTTCTAACTCATGCACTTTTAAATTCGCAGATGTAGCAAATTCTGGAGAAACTGAGTCAGACATGCAGCCTGAGTCAAGGAGAATGAATGCCTCCAGGTTGTGAAGTTTCATCTTCACAACAAAGCATCAGTTGTCTTTCTCACTCTATGGGGGGTGAGATATCTTTTTTGAGGACTTCCTCAAAGTGGCCATGCCTTTGAAGCATGGCCTGTTGGTGAATAGGTTGTCCATCATGACACCTAATCTTTCAGAAAAGGTACATGTAGGACCCTTTTCTGTTTTGTCCTCAGATTCCTCCTCCAAGTCAGATACTGACTGGGCAGATGGGCAACTGTCAGAGTCATACCCTGACAAAATTTTGCAGATTGCTCCAAGGCATTCCATTTCAGAATCTCCACTGGGGGCAGACTCACAGTCTGTCTCCAAGTTGTACAGTTCACCCTCTGAACTGTACTGGGATCCATATGGGTCTTGATCAGACATGGCTGATCCATGCTCAGAGGAATCACTTTCCTCTGAGTCACTATGTGTGGTGCCGAATCTTTCTTTTGAGGTTGACTGATTGTCTGAGTTCCTTACCAGGCTCGGATGTTTATCATCTTCCCTTTCATAATTAGGGGGAGGCTTTTGATCGGTTTCAGAGGCTTATATTTCTCTTGTGGCATACATTTTCGCTGCCAGTTTGGGTTGCCCATACTTGGGGCACTTTCTATCAGTGGAATAGTGTGGTCCCCTGCAGCTGTAGCAAGTAGGCATCTTGCTTGCATCAGGCTTCCTGTCTGACTTCTGTCCCAAGTGTTGGTGGGTCTTCCCTCCAGATGAGTGGTGCTTGGGTTTGCAGTAGTCCCTATCACAGCAATCTCTGTTGCTGTGATTTTGTTTATTCTGGTCAGGGTACCCTGAGCCAGAAGGTCAATGGTAGTCACGATACTTTCTATTGTGTTTCTGAGAACAGTCCCAAGACCATTCGCTTGACCTTTCTGGTGAAGGGTCCTTGGGTTTAGATTGCTTGGTCAAAGATGTATGTATTCTTCAACCTAGTTGAATCCATAATATGCTTCTTTTCATTGAAATGTTTCCTCATCTTTCCAATCTCCTCTGCCTGGCAGGTGTAGTGAAGGATATCATCCACTGAGCTTGTCTCAGCAGAGCATCCTTTGTCCAATACAAAGGATATGATGTTTGCAGGTAACCTGGCCACCAATTGCATCTTGTACATGAAAGGGTCTGGGGCCTGTATCATTCTGGTAGCATATCGCTCCAGTTTGTGATAATAGCTCATAACGCCTTCCTTGGCATTATGCTCGACATGCCAGAATTTATCGGTCACATCATGGGTAGCATTCTCATGCATGAACTGGTTGTATAAACTGGTGATGACTTCCTTAAAAGTCCAAGCTGCTCATTGACAGTATGCCCCATCAATGCTGTCCTCAAACCAAGTTAGAGCAGTGTTCTCAAGGAACATTGCCATGAATTAAATGCGGTCTGAGTCAAGCTCAGGACCACATATTTTGTTTACCTTCAGCCACCAGAGGAGGGCGTTCAGCCAACATTCAAAACCGTCAGGCCTGGGACCATTTTTGCCACCAGAAGCATTTATATCAGACAAAACAGAGACTTTATTGTCGATCTGTCTATGGATCTTAATATGGATGTCCCTCAAGTATTTTGAGGGATGGCAAGAACCTTTTTCCTGATAAGAGTTGGGATGGGAAGTCATAGACCAGTATGGGCTACTGATTCTATGTGTAGTACTCAAATATCCAGATGGCTTTCATCTGGAATGACTGCAGGTACGCTCACCTCATCCATAATGAGGCAAGATTTGTCTGAAGACATCTTCCTCCATCTGGGAGGAGGACTCAGTGGTTCCATCACTCGTCTCATGGTACAACAAGTCAGGATTATTACCACTCATGTCAGAACCATCCCCATCTCTGCCAGGATTTCCTCCACAGCCAGTGTGACTCTGTGCTGGCTGCTTAGGCCTCCCAGTTGAAGGACGGTCTTGTTGATTGTTGTGGTCACCCTTATCCCAAGGGCAACCCTCCTGGTCAAATCAAATCCCTTGATTGGGGATCGATGTGGATCAGCCATCCTGGAGGTCGCCATTTTGAATCCTCTGCAGGGTGATCCTATTCTTGTCAATATAATGGACCTTCTTCTTAGATGGTCCTTTCAGGGTATATGACAGGGACTTTCATGCTTGTCAGTGGTGGGAACCCCTCGCTCCGCATGCTGGGTAGAGTGAGGGATTGTAGGTCTAGGATTGGACCTACAGGGAAAATTACTGGCATAGTTTCTAGCCAGTTCTCAAAATTGGTATTTCAACCTCTCAGGTTTGGGGTCCTTTGCTTCCTTGCAATGATTATATATGTTGGTAGCAAATTGAGCAAGATGTTTGATTTCTGCTTCAATGTCGGATCTGTCACCTCAAGGCTGTGCCTTGAGTGGTTTCTTCTCCTCATGTCGGCGTAGCCTGGTGCTTTTGGACATTGACAAAACTGGTGATGATGCCAGTATGGCTGGCCATTGTGCTGCAAACAGTCAAGGTATCTCATACTCCTGACTATTGTGTGGACCATCGATCGGAGTTATACAGTCAATTTTAAGTCCTGGGCTTGAATCACTCATCACAGGGGGTTGGGTGTATCCAGGAGGAAGGCCAGGGCTGGGGAGCAAGGCCGGGGCTGGACAGGGAGTCTTGTTGACTACTCTTTTGATGAGAAGGATCTCTTGGAGTTGACATCACTGTTTGCAGCATCCTCGTGGTCTTTTTGACTGGCATATGACTGTTCTAATCGCCTCGAAGCAGATGTATGCACTTCAAGGGGTGTGGAATCCTTCTGAAGAGAAGGATTTATCCTCAAGGTGCTTGTATGTGCTTCAAGTGGCCAAGATGGGCTCTCCTCTCCTGGGGGGCACCCAGGAAATCCAGAGCCAGCTGGGAATTGGATAGTCATTTCCTCTGCAAGTTGCCTGCCAGCAGGCTTTGCTCTACTCCTTGATTTGGCCTTGGCTGTCCAGACCATGGCATGGGTTTTATTCTATGTTCTTCAGCAATGGAGAAAAAAAGATTCAGATGCAGGGGGGTGGTTCAAAGCAAGTGACAATGCAAAATGACATTGTTGGCCTTTTGTGACAGAGATGCTTCTGTCACAGATCACGTTGAGAATTTTCTCCTTCATGGGAGAAGATCAGGGTTGCATTGATGACAATCGCTGATGGGGCGATGTCAAGTTTAACTCTATATGAGTTGAAGTGTTCAAAAAAGTGTTGTGAGTTGTGGGGGTCTTTCAAGACTTCACACAACCAGAACACAAATAACATATATATTTTTGTGTAAGTTGATGTAAAGTGTAAAAGATTGTTGTAATTACATAAGACTGGTCCCTTATAAGGGCCAGTCTAAAGGCATTAAAAGGAAATTATAACAGTAATGAACAATTGTCCAGGATCACCACAAGAATGCAGAATAATGCAGATCTGTGTGGAATAAGGCAGTTCTGTGCAGACAAACATGGATCTGTGCATGCTGAACTGAGTTATGTAAGCTCAGATCTGTGCAGATCTGTGTGGAACACCAGGGGAGGGTAAATTACTGAGCAGAGGCTGAAATTTGCCCAACTGCATCAGAGCTGGACTATTGAGGATTGGAAAAGGGTTCTGTGGACTGATAAAGCAAAAATCAATAGAATTGGGTCAGATGGGAAGGTATATGTATGGAAACAACAAGGTGAATTCATTTCAGACTGGACCTCATTACCAACAGTGAAGCATGGAGGAGGGAATAACTTTATGGTATGGGGGTCTATGGGGTGGAATGGGGTGAGAATGCTGATAGAGGTTGAAGGAAAGATGGATGCTGACCTGTATTGTCAGATTTTGGATGAGGGCATGGTGGAAAGCTTTGAGAAGTTGGAGATTGAGGAGGGTGAGCAGTATTTTCAGCAAGATAATGACCCAAAACACACATCATGGAAGGCACAAGAATGGTTTCAAGACAACAATATTCAAGTCCTATCCTGGCCAGCACAGTCTCCAGACCTCAACCCCATTGAACATCTCTGGGATCATCTTAAATGCCAGCTTTGCAAATATGAAACTTCACCATGTGGGGCTCATGAATGGAATGCAATTCCACCAGAGGTATGCCAAAACCTCATAGAAAGTATGCCTAGAAGGATCCAAGCAGTTATTAGAGCAAAGGGGGCCATACCAAGTATTAATTAATTAAAAATGAATGCTCAAACAATTGTTCCAATGAGTCTCCATTTTGTTTAGCCCAGTACTCCATCAGCTTTTATCCAAATCACATGACCCAAGGCTTGTTAGCAAGCCAAGATAATGTAGTATGTTGGACATTAAGCTTAGCACCCTCATTTATATCAGCATTTCACACTGAACTGATCTTTGAAAAATAGGTAAACATTGGAACAATTTTTTGAGCCACTGTACTATTATGGGACACAATTCATCATATCTTTTGATGTGGTGCAGTTGGCTCACTTGCCAAATATGAATTGATGGGGCAGACCAAAAATAGAAGAAAGATTGATGTGATGGAGTTGAGACAGGGATGCAATGGAACAAGGTGGGTGCAGTAGAGGTCATCGAGCTGATGCAGACAGACCCAAGGATGTGGAATGGGATGACAGTTTTCACATTTCTTTCCTTTTTCTTAAGCTTTTTCTCATAGAATTTCAATTACTACCCATTTAGTGTACTAACATGACCTTATGTCTTTCCAATACTTTCTGATTTTTTAAAAAAATGTTTCAAATTCTGTGTAGCTTAATTAGCAGGGCTATTTGAGAAATAGAACAGTCTCTCTTACCCCCATGAACACATGCTCAAATAAGACTCACTACATTGTGTTCATTGATAAACTTGTCAATCTTGATGATTTTCTAAGAACATTGGGAAATTTCTGAAGAGATTAGGAACCTGACTTCACTGTGAATTTGTGAAGCTTCCTTAGGAGATAGGACTATATTATCTTTGAGGGAATTTGGTTGTTTTGAATTCTATTGCATTAAGGAAGGCTTAGGGAATATCCAAAGCACTATTGCGATTAAGAAGGGATTAGGATGTTTGCTAAGGAGAGAAGAGTTTAGGAGATTGACCAAGGCTTGCATCAGGACCCTCCTACCAAACCCACACACTTATCCTGGAGTTTGTGTGTTTGTTTCCTTCACTCAGACAACTTAGGATCACATCAAATTTGGAGCCCACCATGAGGGTCTTAGGAGATTTTTGCTGAGAAAGCTTTTGTCATTATGATGGAAGGGAGAACTAGCACAAGGAGGACATTGGATAGGAAAATAAGGGAGGCTTTTATAGAAGCATTTCATTCATGTTTTCTGGGGGATTCTATGGATGCAGACAGGAGTTTTGAAGTGTTATTTTCTGTCATGCCAGAAGCATTAGCAAGGCACAACCAAGAGGACTTAAGTGTGGTGATAGGGGCTGTTAGGCAGATGCCATTGTACAGGCATCATACAGCACCAAAGTTCACAGAGGATCAACCAAGGGAGATTAAGAGGTTTTTCGAAGAATTAGCAAATTTATTTGGCCCAGCAAATATTATTGCCAATGCAGAGAAGAAAAACCAGATGGTCTGATATGTTGAAGTGGACATGGTGGATATGTGGATATCCTTACTGGAATTTTCTAATGAGGGGGTATCCTACGAGGATTGGAAAAAGAAAGTTATTTCCTTGTATCCAGGGGTGAATGAGCAAAAGAGGTGGTCAATTGCAGATTTGGATAAGGTTATAGGAGAAAGGGCAAGGATAGGAGTTCATATGATAGGAGATTTCAGGGCTTATTACAGGGCATTCTATACCATCAGCCTGTTCCTAGCAGAGAAGAATAGGCTTTCTCTGGTGGAACAGTCAAGGCTTTTTATTAAAGGTGTTAGCAAAGAACTGTGGCATAAGATTTTCATGTGCATGTCTATTAGGGATCCCGATCATGATCCAGATGATTATTGGCCCTTAGAAGATATTAGGAAAGCTGGCAAGTATGTCCTAAACAGGACAAACCTGCCTATTTTTTTTAATGGTGGTATAGCAATCAGACATGCATCAAATGCTGCAGGGACAGGCCAAGGCAGAGAGGTGTTAGCAAGGATAGTGAAGCAGGAAGATTTAGCAGGGATCTTAGAAAAGTTCACACAGCAAATTGTGAATGTCCTAAGCACAAAGAACACAAGTAGCGAGCCTAGCAATTACCAGCCAACTAGCAATTTTCCTAACAGAGGATTTTTGGGTGGTTTTGCAGATGGAAAAAGGGTGTGTCACTTTTGTGGATTGGATTTCCATTTGCTATCAAACTGTGACAAGGTGGATAAATGCTTGAAAGAAGGGAAATGTATTAGGAATGTGGAAGGGAGATTAGTCTTGCCAGGAGGTGGATATATCCCAAGGCACATTAATGGGAAAAGTATGTGGGAAAGATTTGAAGAATGGCATCATCAAAACCCAGGCCAGTTAGCTAAAGGAATATTGTCCTCTAGCACAATCAAAGGATTGATGTATGGCTGCATCCCAGGTGCTTGGGTCACAGAATCTGGCAGCACCTATGTGGGAACATTAAGGATGACACCAGGCAAAGAAGAAATTTATCACTTAGAAAGGCAGCTGAACATGCTTAAGAAAAAGCAGATATTCAAGAGTAGAAATTCCACATTCTAATGGGCACAAATCTAAAGAAATTCTGAAGGAGCTGATTATGAAAGCAGTACCCAAAACTCTGAAGGAGGCAGAGCCAGTGCAAGATAGTCAAGGAAGAGGGAAACCTACAGAAGCTACTAGGCCTAATGCAGAGGGACCAGTACATCCATATGTGAATATTCCAGAAGCACGGTATGCACCACTGATTACCAAGAACTTTGGGGCACCAATGGAAAAACCTCTTATGGAAAGGGATATGCCAGCTTATAGGACAGTTGCACCCATTGCAGAAAAGAGCTTGGTAGAAGATGTCTATAAATGGGCTGTTTATGACACAAAGGTTGTCCTAACAACAGAAGAGCTATTGAATATTTCTCCAGACTTTAGGGAAAGGTTCAGGTGAGAGTCTATGCTGCAGAGCGTATCCATTAAGGAAATGGAGAAGAATCTAGAAGCAACATATAGGCTACATATGGATGAAGAAAATCCTTTTAAGGGTGAAAGGAGGATAGAAGAAGTTTTTGAGAGTATGGAATTTCTAAGGAGGATAGGAAAAGTCCTAAGGATGAACAGATTGGCTTAGGAGGAAATACTAACCCAGAAGCTGGGGACGGCAGTAGGGACATGGAAGAATACATCATACCAGACCACTATGAAGCCTACTTGCGAACATTGAAGCCAGGTCAGGAGAGGTTAGAATTAACCATGGCTAAGGAATCACACTCTCTTAGGATGCTTATGATGGAGATTGATAGTTGGGTTGAAGTCAAGTCCATTATAGACCTGGGCTGCCAAATAATTGCAATATCTGAAGAGATCTGCCATAAACAAGGATTGTTTTACAATCCAACAATCCAGCTGAATATGCAGTCTACAAACAGGGAGGTTGATTGATCACTTGGCCTAGCTAGGAATGTGCCTTGCAGCATTGGGTCAACCACTCTATATTTACAAATGCATGTCATACAGGAAGCAGCTTATGATGTTCTATTAGGGAGGCCATTCGATGTCTTGACAGACAGTGTAGTTTGGAACTATAAAGACAAGAATCAGACAATCACGATTTGTGACCTGGACTCAGGGAAAATTGTGACCATTTCAACATTACCAAAGCTTCACAGGAGACCCCATGGATTCATGGTAAATTTTCAAGTAATTTCAATGAATTGACAGGGGGTCAAGGAGAAATGGTCTTAACCTTGGAACATAATTCTAAAGATGATTCAATAATAATTCTTTCTACTGGCCAGTTAGGGGAGGGATATTTAACCACTGGGTGGAATATTTATGAATGGATGCTGGCTTTCCAATATATATTAGCATGTGAATTGCTGAAGGGTTTAGCAAGAAAGGTGGATATGGAGAGAAGGTGTATGCATAGGGAGTATATGGATATACCAGTTTGGGGTCAATGATTTGTTAGGAGATTGGGAGGAGACAGTTAGCACGATGAAGGAAGGGATAGTGACTATGAAAGGAGTGGTCACTAAGAAGAAATACAAACCTGTGGCAAAGAAAGTGAGGCTGGTCATAGCAAATTTGCCAGGGCAGTATAGGATTATAAGGGAAATTAAAGGAGATCCCCTAGAAAATATGCCAGTCCCAGAAAAAGTGCCACCGGCTTTCAAACTGACAGGAAGGTACACAGCAGAGAGGAGGGAGGTACTGGTGAAGGAACACAAGAATTTCTTATTGGAACAGGAGATATGGTTGATGGACCACTTTATGTGCCAACAGAAGAAAAGGATTTGCTTGGGGAGATTCTGAAAGGGGCAGATTCTGTTTGGATTTCTTCCCACCCATAAAATTTCCAGTGGTCCCTCATGAACCATTCATCGAAAGGAATATTCCTATTCCTCCTGGGATATATAAAGAGGTCTGCAGGATCATCAAGTCAAAACTAGAGGCAGGGGTATATGAACCATCTAATGCGAGCTATAGAACCAGGTGGTTCTGTGTCCTAAAGAAAGACAGAAAACCACTTAGGATCATGCATGAACCACTCAATAGAATTTCTATTTGACACTCAGGGGTGCCACCAATACCAGATCATATGGCGGAACAGTTTCCAGGAAGGTCTTGTGGCACAGCTTTGGATCTGTATGTGGAATATGACAAGAGACTAATTGTGGAGGACTCAAGGGACTTGACAACTTTCCAGATGCCATTTGGGTCCTTAATTCTGGTAAAATTACTGATGGGATGGACAGGATTGGTCCCTATATTTCACGATGATGTCACGTATATCCTACAGCCAGAAATACTGCATTTGAGAATACTGTATATTTACAATGTACCAGTAAAGAGGCCAGCATAGAAATATCTGTTAGAAGATGGGTCATATGAGACTATTCCAGAGAATTCTGGGATAAGGAAATTTGTTTGGGAACATTTCCAGAATGTGAATTGCATAGTACAGCAAATGAAGCATAGTGGTGGGACATATTCATGGAAGAATTTACTGCTATGTGTTGACAAATTCTGGGTCATACATAGGACATTGCTGCACAGGAGAGGTGTGCATAGTAGACGACTCAAGGATAGCAGCAATCAAAGGACTGAACAGTATGTTCAAATAAATTGGATGTACAATCTTTCCTAGGCACAGTTGGAGTCCTTAGGATTTTTATTAGGAACTTTGCACATAGGGCACATCATCTGGTAAAATTGACTAGGAAGGATATACTGTGGGAATGGGGAAAAGAACAAGAGAAGGCAATGGAGGATTTATATTTATGGGAAGCAGTGATAAAGTTGCCTGCTTTGAAACCTTTGGACTGTGAGTTGGAGACACTAGTCATCCTAGAGTGAACACATCTTGCATTGCAGTAGGATATTTCCTATGCCAATGCACAGAAGAAGATGAGAAGCCAAGGAATTGCAGTCAATTTGGGTCCATAACACTAAATGAGAGGGAGGCTAGGTTTCCCCAACCAAAGCTAGAAATCTATGGGTTGTTCAGGGCTTTAAATGCTGTGAGATTGTGGGTAATAGGGGTTAGGAAATTAGTGGTGGAGATGGATGTGAGGTACATTAAAGGAATGTGTCAAATCTGGATATCAAGCCATCAGCTAGCTTAAACCAGTGGATATTGTCCATTTTGACCTTCCACTTCAACTTGGTACATGTGAATGGCACATTTCATAGACCTGATGGACTGTCGAGGCATCCCAGGCAGCCAAAATGATGTGGAGTCAGAAGACAAAGAATTTGACTTTGAGGATTGCATAGATAATCTACATGGTTTACTACATGTTATCCAACCACTTCCAGCAGAGGGTGTGAAGTATGTTCTACATGGGCAAATTACAGAAATTTCCTATGACAAGGTTCCCAGGAGTGTGAAAGCAGAAAAAGAGGATGAAAGGTTAAGGATGGTGGAAATTTGGCATAGAAACCTTGAGGGACTAGAAGGATTAACAGACATGGAGTACATGGCCTTCATAAGGTATGCAATGGGATTTTCCTTGGGAGAAAAGAAGCTTTGGTGTAAGAATGCCCAAGGCATGCATCAACTTGTTATTCCTAAGGAATGTTGGCTGCATATTCTTAGGGAAGTGCATCATAGGATAGGACACAAGTGATTCTATCTGACTAGAGAGATCATTTTGGTGGCCACACATCAAAGCCAATATTGTTTGGTACTTGTGCACTTGCCATATATGTCAACATCAACAAACATGGAAGCTATTAATACTGCCAGTCATTGGGATGCCCATGCCATTAATTTCTAAAGTCTTTATGGACACAATGCACCTACCCTCCACAGCTGGCTTCAAATATGTGGTACAGGGCAGGTGTTCTTTGATATTTTGGCCAGAGTTTCGGATGCTGAAGAGAGAAAATGGAAATCCAATTTGGGATTGGATTTTCCAGGATATTCTATGTAGATGGGGAGCATTGGAGGAAATCATGATGGATAATTCAGGAGCATTTACAGTAGCCAACAAAAACCTTTCCAATGTTTTGGACTCTGTAAAAGATCTACTTGTAAAAATAGAAAGCCTGCATAGCCACAGGACCCTATGACCCCATTTGGTAAATAAAATATGTCATACAATTCAGTCACTCATTGGAAAGGTTTTGTTGCACTGATTTTTTGGATATGAAGTATAGATAAATCACATGACTTTGTTGATTTTTATAAAATCATGTGACTAAACATATTTAAGAAGTCTGCACCAGTTGAAACTCCATTCCTGGTCTCAAGCAATCCAACCCGCTGAAAAACAGATCACATGGTTTTCTCATCACATGTACAGATCAGTCCAAACAAACAATCCACCACTCCAAGTCCATGTTCAACCACAATCCTCTATGACATCATGGGGACAACAATGGGATGATGGGCGGCATTACCCAGCATTCCCTGCTGCTGCTGAAAACAAGGACAGGGACAGAATGACAAGGTATCAGCACCACCAGACCCAACTGCCACCATGACTGCTTGTGGTATGTATGGACATGGGGAGCAACAAGGACAGAGATGGGAGCAGGCAAAACAACAACAGCACAGCAATGACAGCGAGGGGGACAGTGACAACAAACAACAATGGGGCAGGGACACCAACACAGACAGGCAATGACTGGGAGATGAGGTGGGACAACAATGAGGGGACAGCAACAACAATGATAGCACCAGGGACGATGGCAGCTGCATCATGACCTTCTCCCATGTTTTGCATGGGACAGGGTTTTTCTTTTTCTTTTGTCCATTTTATTATAACTTTTAATTAATATTGTTGTGTGCCCCCCTCACATTTGTGTGAGGATGGATTTGTATATAGTTGTATAGTACCCTCCCTCACAAGTAAATGCTGCACATCTTAGAATATTCAAACATGAGCCTCTAAATATATATGTACACTACAACAAGAGATGAGAACTGTCATTCTCTACATGTGACGAGAAAATCATATGATCTGTTTTTTAGTGGGTCGGATTGCAGGTGTTCCATTCCTGCCTCCCACTCATCATGCACAAGTTGTCTTCTGCTCAAACACTTCACATTCTGACTTTGCTTGACTCTGGCCTTTCTGGAGCACAAATCTCTTGTCAAACTGGTGTTTGCAATGCTACTATTAGCTATATCCACTCTGAACACTGACCTGACCTCCCAAAGTCATCTGGTGGTTGTCCTACAAAGCTCACTACTGCCAATGTGGTCTATGCATGTTGTATTATTCACATGGGGAAGGTCGGTAATGCCACTGAAGCATCACATATCTTTCAAGATATCACCAATACCCCTTTCTCCTCCCAAACCCTTCATCTTCATCTCAAAAAAAGAGGCATGAAACCTGTAGTCAAGCAAAAACATCCATTACTCAAACCCCATCATCGATGTGCATGATGGGAGTTTGCTGAGTGGCATGCAGAGTGGACAATGGAGGATTGGAAAGGGTTATATGGTCAGATGAAACCAAAATTAATCATTTGGGGTCAGATGGAAGGAAATATGTATGTATGGAAATATAGTGATGAAGGTCTGAGTGATAGGCTTGTTGAGGGAACAGTGAAGTTTGGTGGAGGAAATTCGATGTTATGGGGATGTATGGGATGGGATGGTATTGGATATGCTACCAGGATTGAAGGGAAGATGGATGCTGATCTTTATGTCAGCATTTTGGAAGATGAACTTCTGCAAACAATGGAGTTTTATGGTACAACTACTGATGACACTATCTTTCAACAGGACAATGACCCCAAGCATACCAGCAAAAAGGCCAAGAAATGGTTTGATGACAATGATATTACTGTCCTCAAGTGGCCTGCACAGTCTCCTGACTTAAATCCCATAGAACATCTGTGGCATCATCTCAAAACAAAGCTTGGAGAGTAGGAAGAACCTGCTAGCAGTGTTATAGAGCTTTGGGAGAGGGTACAGGAGGAGTGGGACAAGATACCAAAGGATGAATGTCAGAAATTCCTTGAGGTGAGTTTCCAGGAACCTGACCATCTTGTGGAGCATCTGTTGCTGGAACCTTATGTGGAGGACTTCTTCATGCAGGGTGTGGATGTATTGGAGCCTGGAGTTGAGTTTGGGCTGGATCTTGTGGCCCTGGTGCATTTTATGGATGATGATGGAGCGCAGCACAGTGGGGATGGGTCTGAGGTGGATGGTTGGTGAGATGGAGATACCAGCCAAGGTGGTTGAGGTGGCTTTAGAGCAAGCAATGGGACAGGGAATAGGTTGAGTGGACAAGGAGGTGACGGGGGATGGGCTGCACAGCTGTTTGGGAATATGTCCCTTGGGAAGCACTGGCACTGGCTTGGCAGCTGCCTTTTCTGGGAATTTTTCTAACAGCCAGGGAGATTAGGAAATTTCCTAAGCACAAGGTGGACTTACTTTTGACAGTCTTGTCCTTGCTGCCTGGCTTGTCATCCTCATCTTCCTCATCTTCCTCAAGTCAAGGCTGTTTGGACAGGCCACAGTGTTGGAACCACTTGCTTGTTCATGAAACTCCATCCCAGTAGCAGCCTTTTCCTGTGTCATAACAGGACTGACAGTGTTCACTCTGGAGACAAGTCATGCATTGGGGCTTCATTTTCAATGAACACCAATCACACTAGGTTGGTTGGTTAGTGACGAAATTAGGGGATTAGGAGATTAGGAAAAATTGCTTACTGGGCCAGCAGGGATGGGAAGAAGAGGCTTGTTGACTGGGGAGGTTTTCTTAGCTGGTTCTTTGGTAGTGGCCTTTTGAGGCACCTTCTTTATGAGGGAGGGAGAGATGATGTGGGAAGTACAGCAGGGTTCCATGGGGGCTGTGATGTCAGAGGCAGTTTGAGAGGCAGTGGAGGCTGCAACTTCCTCATTTGGCTTTTGTCTGCCTGGAGAGGTCAAAGCAGGATTGTTTTGTGGGGCAGAGGCAGTGTTGCTCGGAACGTCAGGGCTAGTAGCAGTACCTAAAGATACAAGAGGCAATTCAGAATGTTCCTTGGGAGGCATGTTGATGGTCAGGGTGATGGGAGACAGCAGTTTGGTATGGGAGAGGCAGTCAATGAGAGGAGTTAGCTTTGGACTGGATAAACAAGAGGCGAGGGGCTTTGACATGGATTGGGGGGTGGTAGGAGGAGTGACGGTAGCAGTGGTGGACCTAGTGTTGGCTTGGGAAATCCTTAGGCAGCTTTTCTAGGCCTTAGAAGAGGGGACTTACTGGATAAAGGGGGCAGATGATTTGGCATCAGGAGTGAGCCTGCCCAGGCATAGATGGCAGGACTTTGTTCAATTCAGAAGATCCAATGTGCCTGCAGTAATTCCACAAAAGTGGGGTTGTCCTCACTGTCAGCCATTTCACCAGTTTGGCCCTAAGAATGATTTAGGCTTTACTTGTGGGGGTTTGGGACTACTTACCCAGAGGCACCTTCTTCAATTTCTTCTTTGTAGTAGACTGGAACCCATGCTCCTTCAATGCATTCCTCACTGTTTGAGGATGAACAGGTTCAGAAATGACAGAATTAATGAAATGAGTAGCTTGAACAGCATTGTCAAGTTTTCCAGTGCTTATGCAAGTGCTTCAGCCTTGACTCAGCTGATAGTAAGTAGCCTTCCCTAGACCAGTTTCAGTCTGGATTTGAGAGTAGGTATACCCCTCTTGAAGAAGAGTGATCACAGTAGAGCACTGGGCAAGAGTAATAGATCTCATAATGAGAGAAAAGGTCAGAAAAATGGTTGAACAAAGTTCAACATGCTAAACTCATGCAAACAAAGTAACATGACATTGTTTATTGTTCCCACACATGTTTATAGTTGAAAACTCTGTTGCAATATCAACAATATCAGTAAAAAATGAATGCCCAAACAATTGTTCCAATGAGTCTCCATCTTGTTTAGCTTAGTACTCCATCAGCTTTTATCCAAATCACATGACCAAAGGCTTGTTAGCAAGCCAAGATAATGTAGTATGTTGGACATTAAGCTTAGCACCCTTAGTTATATCAGCATTACACACTGAACTTATCTTTAAAAAACAGGTAAACATTGGAACAACTTTTTGAGCCACTGTAGATTTTTTGTCTAATTGCATGCTAATACAAGGCTATATGCTACAGATATGCAAACCATTCTGCATGCTTCATATCTGCTTATGACCAAGGCTTGGCTGGTGCTGAAGTTGCATGGGCCAATCATAGATATCATGGTCATTGGACCCTTCCACCTGTAATGGCTGCAAGAGTATGGCATGCTAATTCAGATGCACAATCCCACCTGTAGATGACATTTTACGATAGAAGGATACCTCCTTTCCTACCCTCCACCAATAAATGTTTGAAAATTTCTTCATCAGACATTTGGCCACTTAGTAATATGCTTACATAAGGGTGCTGGTAACATGTGATGCTTACCTTAAATGACACTGCCTGCCTTCCCTCAACCCCATAAATCATGCTGAAATGCTGGGGACAATGGGGATTTGGGTGTGCAATTTTGCATATGAACCAACCTTGTTCCATGTGGCAACTGTGTTCTGCCATTCATGTCAGGTCCAGCCTGCTGTAAAGTGAGGTCTGACATGTACTGATACTGAGCCCAACATGGGCCAACCCCCTGCTAATGCCCACCATGAACAGTTGGGATCCAACCCTCTTGCTGGTCATCAACCCCTTGCATGCTTGCAGGGATTTCTCCAATTTTAGGACTGTGGTGAACATTGGCAAACTCAAGGCTTGAACAGCCCTGGTAATTTTTAATGCACATCATGGGTTTGCAAACCCATGTGGGTATGCAGGTATGGGTTAGATGGGTGGTATGGGTTGGGTTTGAGGTACCCATTAAAAACCCACACCTGTGCCATGGGTTTGGTGGGTTTTTTCCTGGTCCATCAGTTGTGGTTGGTACTGGTAAAAGTAAGTTCAAACTCAGATCAAACTCTAATACTCACATAATTGACAGTATATACACCATCACCACCACTCCTTGCTCCACCACCAGCACTATGTCAAGCTCAAATGCACATGCTGATGTCACCCACAACCTGCCAACACCACCAGTAGCCCCAGAAGAGCCACATTGTGCCCCCAGGTAACTTTCTTTTTATTTGTTTCTTGTTTTTATCAACTGATTAACTATTGTTCTTTCCTGTTTAGGTTCTAAATGAGGAATGAAATAGGCTACAGAAGGGGAATAGCGGCTCTGATGGATGAGGTAACTACCAGGTATGTACCCACTCTTGTATGCCCACCACATCACACTAAGCCCCCCCCCAAACCTGGCCAAACCAGGGACAAGTCAGCAACTGCCCCATGCCTGCAAGCACCTGCTCATGGGGTGGACCACAGATGCTAGCCACCTGCAACAATGATGACAAAGGAGTCCAGGACCCAATGTCAGTGACAATGGCTGACATACCCACCCCCATGCCTACAAGCACCTGCTTGTAGGGTGGATCATGGGTGTCTACCCCAAGGGTGGAGGAGGGACGCAGTGCTCCAGCAGCCTATGATGATGGCAAGCACCAGGACCAGGGCCCAATGATGACAATGATGGATGTCCCCACCCCCATGCCTATGAGCACCTGCTCATAGGGTGGATTGTAGGTGTCTACCCAGGAGGAGGGAGATGGCACTCCAGCACCTGTCCCCCACCACTGTGAGCACTCACTCTCAGGGTGGACCAGGTGCTAACAGTCATGCTCCCACTGCCACCACCACCACATAATATCCCCAGTCACTGCTGTAGGCAAGTACCCATACCAATACCAATGTGTACCTGCACCCACAAGCACAGGTATGGGTTTTATGTGGGTGTGGGTGCATGTCAAGCTCGAGTTACCCATGGGTTACCCATGCTATGCACTAGTAATTGTGCCATTGGTTTGGTGGGGGTATGGTGTACTATTTTTATAACCTGTGTCATACTGCCACCCAGATTGTAGTGTGGCTGGGTTTTTACTATGTACATGAGGTTGTTTTAGATGAATATTTATAATAACAAAAACATGCCCCTCTCCCCCAAATTACTCCATACTTCTTCTCATCACTGTCATTAATATATCCAAGCATGAGAGCTTTTCAATGACTCTCAGTAGCTGTGGCCAAGTTGCAATTGTGAGTTGTATGGTTCACCCTACCATGTGATCCCATCACAAGATCACATTTCTATGGATCTGAATGCATCTGTTCCTCAAGTTTCTTCCAACTGTGGTGGATGCAATGCTCAGCCTGCATAGAATATCTCAAAATGTTCTTTCTTTATCTTTTCATTCATTTCTAAATCTGACTGTTGATTTTAAAGACTGCTAGCAGAAAACTTCGCCAAGCTGCTCTGGTCCAGAGTACCAGTTGGTGAGCTCATAATATATGTATCTGTAAGCTTACAAGGTGAGGAGGATTGTAACATCTGTAGTCAGAGATTGTCAGGGGTATACCAGGGGTCTACCCCTGCCATTCCCTATTTGGAGTTCTCAATCTAACTTCAGATTTACCTTGCAGGTGTCAGGCTCATTCAGCTCTGATCATTAGTGTTTGAAAGTCCGGTTCATTGAACCAGAAAAAAACTGAACCGGACTGAACTGCACCTGCAGTTCAGTCTTTTTGTGGTTGTGGTTGCCCTTATTCCATGATTCTATCAGTTGCAGTTGCCTTGAATCAAATATTTATTTAAAACCAATTAAAACCAGTTCAAACTGGTTCTAACCAAACTGCAGTCTAATGTACTATACTTGTAATTTAATTATAATCAAAAGTAATACTAACCAAAACAAAAGGGACATGCCCAAGAGAAAGAGAACAAAAACAAGGCTTTATATACTGTGAGGCTGTGCATGGACCGTTCATCATGTTTGCACCCAAACAAAAAAAGTGGTGCCACTTGGTCACCATCATGATTTGCATGGCTGCCAAACCAACAATGCCACACCCTTGACACAGTACACTGCTGCCACCACTGAGGCCCTCTGCCTCCTTCCAATACATCCATGTCCCCTGCATTAGATGTTGCCACATGCCACAAAACAACCACCTCAAACAACAGGGCCCAAATGACCAATGTTGTTTGGGCCCATAATTTTTTTACAATGTTCTTTTTTTCAACTACTAACTAATCTTTTCTTTTTCTTTTTAGGCTCTAACTATGTTGTAACAACAAGATGGCCCCAAGATGGTGCTCACACCCACCTGCTTTGCACCCACCCACACTGCTGCAAGCTCCTGCTCACAGGGTGGACAACAGACCAACAAAACAGTGGCTGACTGACATGGCAGTCATGCCACATCACCAATGCCCACTGCTAAGAATGATAATGGCTATGTGGCAGCTGTGCCATGTCACCAACACCCACAAAGTTTCTTTTTTGCTTCATATGTACTACATGCCCGCTCACAGGCCCCTGCCTGTGGGGGGCTTTTATTCTTTATAATAGTATTATTATTAAGTATATAATGTCGACTCAAGTTGGTCTGCAAGAAACCAGCTAAAACCAGTGGTTGAACCATGCAGGACCACCTGGTTTTGTTTACTGTGCCTGGCCTAGTAGTCAGCCAGGCTAGCTAAAATTATGTCATATAGATTGAATATAGAC
>QLOK01009648.1:0-14673 GCA_003313805.1 Tricholoma flavovirens
ATATTAGATATTTCCTATTTTGTTACTTAAACAGCTGAAATTCATACCCTACCAGGCTCACAGTGCAGCCCAGCAGACAGGCATCCCTTAGCCTTCCAAATGTCCTTCCTGACAGCAAACCTGGTCAAATCCAGCTTTCCAGGTCTTCCAGGCCTGAATCAGAGGACAGCAAACCTGTCAACCCAGGGTTTGCAGGCCATCATCAGGGCAGGAGCCAGAGTTTGCAGGGCCTGCAGTTTGGTCCGATGTTTTGCTTACATAATACACAGCACTGTATCATATGGGATGATGAAAATTGAACCCCAGGCACATTTGTCAGCCCTGACTAAGCCATCATCCTATGGGACGACCACCTTACTCATGCCATCATTTCTGAATAATGCAATTGTTGCCATCATTCCTGATGAATTTTAGCTAATTGTTCCCACCCCACACAGTCCTCCCCCATGTTATAGATATTTTCTATATGAGTTCTCCTAAATAAGCTATTTTATGTGGCTATGTAGTTTAATATACAATAAGGTTTGATGCCAATGAGTAGGGATGCCAAAGTTCAGTTTGGTCTGGTTCTTCAAGAATTTTGCTGAACCTAGAACTGGACTTTAGGTTCTGTTCAGGAAATCTGTCAAACTTCAAACTGGACCATCAGTTCAGGTTCAGAAGGGTCTGGTTCAGGTTCAGTGGGGGTTCAAATGTGGAACCAAACTTTTTTTATTCAAAAATGTCTGTTTACAAAGGCCATTCAAAGCTACATAGACCATGACATACTCACACCTCCAAACTGGGGGAATCACTGATGGAATCAGCCTCTGAAGAATCAAAGAAGGTGATAAGATGCTTAGCTGCATCATCTGCAGCTGCAATGTGTCCATTGTGATAAGTGCTCTTTACTAAAAGTTGCAACACTTCAAAAATAGTAACTGAAAGATGGTTGCAATTGGGGGTCCCTGTAATCCCACCACCTGAGAAGGCATGTTCAGAAGGTGTTGCTGACCCTTGAATAGCCAGGTAGTCCCAGGCCATCCAAGAAAGGGTTGGGTATTCAACAGCTTGGTGCTGTTGGGATAAATCAGTGTGTTTAATTTCAAGCCATTGAAGTTGACATACCCCACAATGGCTAACTATATCCACAACGTCTCCCACAAGCAGACTCTTGAGATACCTTCTCAACTCATCCCAGGGATCAAACCTTCCCTGTTCCATTTCCTGGTGGGAATGAACTGCATCACACATCCATGCATATCCATACTGACCTTGAGGTTTAATGGAGCCTGTATTTCATTAGCTTGGAGTAGTGTTTGAAAGTCTGGTCCAGTCCGGGTTTTTGCACCCTTCAGGGTGCAACTGTGGACTGGACCAGTTCATGTATTTCAAAATTTATAAGCAACTGTAGACTGGACTGGTTGGGACCACATATGTAATACAAATGTAAGTGATAATATACACCCCTACCTCAAAGGGGGGGGAAGTTGTTAGAAAAAAACCCATTCAGCCCCCCACCATCATCGAGCATCTCCCATCATTGCTCATCCCCCCATTGTCATTGTTCATCCCCCCGCTGTCATTGTTCATCTCCCTGCTGTCATTGTTCATCTCCCTGCTGTCATTGTTCATCTCCCTGCTGTTGTTGTTCATCTCCCCGTTGTCATTGTTCATCCTCCCATTGTCGTCTTTCATCCCCCTATTGTCGTTCGTCCTTCCATCATTGTCATTCATTTCCCCATCATTATCGTTCATTCCCCCATCATTGTCTTTCATTTGTTCCCCCATCGTTGTCATTTGTTCCCCTGTCCATCACCATTGGGAAGCATTAGCACCCCCCATCTGCCCTGCAAGCAGTGGCTCACAGTGGCAGGGGGGGTAATGGATTGTTCTTCCTGTTGTTGAGGTGGTTAGCAGAGATTTGGAGGGTGGTAGGAATGCTTACTTTGTGGTTGGCACAGCAGCAGGGGCACCAGGGCATCATCCATGTCATCCCCTACAATCCACCATGGGAGCAGGGCTTGTGGCTGGACATGTGTGTTTTGTCACCATCATCAGATAGCACCAACAATCCACCCTGCAAGCAGTGGCTCGCAAGGCTGGATGTTGGTGCTGAGTCATTCGTTTATGGGCCTGGGACCTCGTTGTCTTTGTTCTAACAAAAGTTCAAACCTATAAAAGAAGAAAATAACAATGTTAGTAGTAAATGAATAATGAAAAAAGAAACAAGACTTAACTATTATGTTTTGGAGATGGCTCCAATATGGGCTTCAGTTGTTGAACATGTAGAACACGTGTGATGTGGCATGTTCGCAGCCATGGATCTTACCATTTGTTACCGTGTAATGGGGTTTGAGGGGTGCAGGGGTGGTTGAAGTGGTGGTTGGCATTGAATGTGATATCATTGGTGAGGGAAGTGGTTGTCACAGTTGTTGTAGTTCTGCTGGTGGCCATGGGAGTCATCTGGCAAATGGTGCCTCTTTGTTTTCTGGGAGCACAAGCATGACCAAATGGTCTGTGTGCTGCCACAGGTATATAAGTGCCCATGAAATGAGTGATATTTCTTGGGCTTGCCCTCTCACCTGTAAATAATAATAGTAATATCAATAGTATCATTTCAATTCTTAAAGTATGTAATATTATTACAAAGTAACATAGTGTATCATCACATATTCATGCCTCACATGCTAGATACAACCAAAGTCCAGTCTACAACTGGTTGCAGTTGGTCTTCAGGCGGTCCATTGAGATCTCCTATCATTGATGAACCATGAACCGGACTTGTGAAACTGTTAGGGCAACCATGACCAAAAGTCCAGTTGCCATCAGTCTGGTTTGGTTCGGTCCACAGTCTTTTTTCAGTCCAATAGACTGGACTTTCAAACACTAGCTTGGAGTCTTGATAAGAAAACATGTCAGCTTACTGGAAGTAATCTGTGATCCTGATTGTGCAACTGATGCAACAGGCTAAGCAATGTAATAAGAATCAAACTAGAATCTGTTTAATGAGTACGGTGTCAACATTTAGTGAGATCAGCTTACAACTTCTTCGAGATGCTGAAGGCCAGCCTTGTAAAACTCTTTCTGCCATTTCTCTTCGGCATATGCAGTCTTGATAGTTGGGTCCAAAGCTTAATGACAGTTGCGAGGATCAATAAGGTCCCAAAGAAAAGGTGAATGTACCAAGACAAATAAAGAAAGCATCCATGTCATTTACTTTGCGATACCATTTGTCAATGTTCTCAATACCCTTACATATTGCATGTTTGACCTTGGAAAATTTTGGAAGCTCAGCCATATTTTCCCATCATTGAAGGAGTAACTCAAGACCAGGGATCATGCACCATACAGTAGGCTCATGAGCACTCAAGAATGTCTGTTTGGCTGTTGCAGGTTCCTAGGATGAAAGCATCAAGTTGAGTCTCACAATGTGATGTGGGTACATACCTGGAGAACTTCATGCATTAGCTCCATTGTGGCCCAGTCCTGCTTCCAAAGTTGAAAGTCTGACCGAGTACAGCTTTCCTTTCAAGTTTGGCACCTTGTCACTATTATCTGCAAGCTGAATGAAGTGGTTGACTCCCTAATCACATCACATGAGCTACATTAATTGATATGTTGACTAAGAACCATCGAACCTTCTTCAAAATTAGAAGCCCATCAAGAAATGCATACAAAGAAGCCCAGCAAGTACAGATCCAGAGGAGAAGTTGCAGAATGGGTACTTCAAGACTTCATGAAAAAAGCACAAGCCTGAGAAGCACAAATCTGAAGCCACATGTGAAAGCCACTGAGGATTGTAGAAGCCATCACAGATATACCTGTTTACAAGTAAAAGAGCCCTTCCAATAGAGTCTGCAGCATCCACTTCTGCTTCCAGTCCCTCTTCTTCCTTGCCATCATCGCCTTCACTTTTGTCCTCATCATCATTGTTGTCATCAAAATTGAAACCAGCAAGATGTGCATCAAGATCATCAAGGTCAAATGCACCTGAACCATTGTTGCTTGCCACTTGGAGTGCTTTCTCCATCTTCTTGAAGCTTGTGTGGGCAGATGAAGGTGAGACAGCCTGCATAAAAGTTTTGGCCAAGAGATCCACTGAATGTTCCATGCAGCTGTAAATGGTTAGAGGAGGCTTCTGTTAGAGAAGATTAATATAAACATACCATATATAATGCTGCTTGGCATCAAACAGCAGATCAAGAAGTAGCTTCTTCAACTCTCACAGGGCAACTCCATTGTTTGCTGCATTGTCAGCAGTAAACCAGCCCACCTGAAGTAACAATGTCAGGCAAAAATAACTCAATGGGAATTGATGCCTACCTTCTTCCACAGGTCATAGTGATCTACTGTGCAGATAAGGACATTTGCCATATTAACACCCAAGTGATTACCCTCAAAGTGTGTGAACACAAGCTGCTCAGATTTGAACTTCCACTCCTGGGGCCAACCTTCAGGAGCAGTAATATAATGACCCATAACAGAGAGATATGGGTCATGTGCATCAGAGGTCCAGGTGTCAAAGGTAAACAAAACCTTCCCCTTGATCTTTGTCAAAGCCTCACACACTTTCACTTCTGCAGCGTGAGCCTGGAGGAGAATTTCTTGGTAAACCTTGGTCTGGTGAGGGAGGGCTGGGTGAACATCAGTAATCAGCAAAAAACACCCTTGTCAACCAACTGAAATGCCTGAAATAAATTGATCAGATTAATATGATAATGATACATGAGATGTACTAACCTCATCCTCCTTCACAATAAGCTTGATGATATAATCAAGAAGGCCAGGTGTTGAGAATGTAGGGGGACGAGGTTGCCAGGTAACTACCCCATCTAGGCTTGCTTGAACAAGTCTGGGGGAAGAGTTTGATCAAAAACCATTGGGTAGATAAATACAAATGAATTACCCTACCCATCCATAGTGAGACTTGCAGATTTGGAAAGCACTCGATGGTTGGTGGCAATGTTCAGCTTATTGCATTCCTTGGTGTATAGTTTTATGTGGTCAGGGTTTCTATTGGAGTTTATGTTAGTAATGCAGATAGAATTTGGATTTAGAATAATAGCGCACCTCACAATATGTGTATGCAAAGTTGAGATGCTTCCAGTGAAAAAGCAATTCTTTTCAACAACTCCTGCCAATCTATGAAGCATAGTTGGATATTGATAACACTCAATGAGATAGATAACTTACTGGCATACAGTACACCAGTTCCCCTCCTCTATCTTGCCTGAGTCAGGGTTTATTCTTTCCTTGTCAACTTTTAAGATGGTTTGGATATCAGCACTGTGCATAATATTTTGATGCTTGCTGAGGAACTACAGGGCTGAAAACAAGTTATTCACTATGTGCTTGAAGGGACTTTAGATGCACCTGCGGATCAGCATCCCCCATGGCCTTGGTGGTGCGATACACTTCTTCTGCATGCTCAACATCAGTGCCATCTCCAACATCTTCCTCCTCAGTTGTTGTGTCACACATCCCAGCATTGTCATCATCCGCAGTGTCAACCTCAGCATTATCTGACTCCTCATCATGCTCATTTTCATCGTCACCACCAGTGAGCTTTGCCCAACATGCAGCATGCAGAGACCCTTTTCTTTTGAGACAGCTGATGTTGTCACAGTTGCTGATCACTTGTGCATCACTGAAGCCTCCAGATTGTTGGGGTCAGTGATATGAGCTGAAGGATGAGTGATGTGGGCAGAATGATGAGACCCAGAAACTATTTTGCTTGGAGCAGGGCTACCTTGAAAGAAGGGGTGCAGATTGGTGGATGTGGTGGCAGAGTTAGAGTTAGGGAGAGGGGTGTTGTCATCAAGATCATGGTAAAAGAGAATTTCTGAGGCATTGAGGAGACTTCCATCTGCTGCACCAGCACATTGATCACTGGGTGCCACCATGAGGGAAGTTAAGACAAGATTGAGGCTTTGCACCAAGCTTTATAGCAGGCCACAGGCACAGAAGTGAACCCTAGAGAGTGTCTTCCTTTCGTATTTCTATTATGAGCAAGGTTGTCAATGAGACCCCAAATGTCACCAGACCTGTCCAATAAAATACATACAACTTCCTTTCATATTTCTATTACAAGTGTATCAGCTGTGTTGCCAGCAATATTGAGGAAAATACATACAGTACAGTTTCCTTTCATCTTTCTATTACAAGCAGAGCAGCGGATGAGACCACATATGTGCCATTGATATTGAGAAAAAAACATATGGTACAACTTCCTTTCATCTTTCTATTACGAGTGGAGCAGCTGATGAGATCACCAATGTTGTGAGTACTGTCCAGTAAAAACCCAGCAACCTTTTTCATTTTGCTATTATGAGTGTGGGGGCCAGTGCGAACATAAACATTGCCAGCACCATGCAGTAGGCCAATGAGATCAGCAGAGATGACATTCAAATTAGGAGACATGATGGTGTGGCCATATGAAATCCAGTGCCCACTATTGAGAGTGGTCACTGGTCAACTAACTGTGTAAATTTATTGTACACATGGCATTGCCAAACAAACCCAAACTTTTTTGCCAGACTCAAGCTCTCAGAAGTTCACAAAAAGTTTGGTTCAAACTGGGTTCAATGCAGTTCTTAGATTTTGCACCATTCCTGAATGCAGAACCAGACTTGTGGTCCAGTTCTGCACAACCACTGAACCTTGGACTGAACTTTGGTTCAGAACTGGACTGCAGCATCCCTACCTATGAGGAGATTCCAAAATGTGTCAATATTGACAGGAACACATCAATATTGACAGGAATGCATCAATATTAGGGGGTAAGCCTTGGGTTTTTTTTTGGCAACCCATACCTGTACCCATGAACACTGTACCTGCACGGGTATGGGTACAGTTTTACCACAGGTGTTCATGGGTACCCACAGTTTGTTGCAGGTTTCAACATCAATCACTATTTAAATAATCTAGTTAATTTAGTTACACCAAATTAGTGTATAGAAAGAGCAACCCCCCCACTTGTGTTTGCAGCTAGAGGGGGGTTGCCTAATGTAATTGCACTAAATTTAAATTAATATATCAAAAAGCAGCCCCCACTCACATTTGCAGCAAGAGGGGGGTAGGTGGTGCCTTCTCATTGTCCCCATTCTCATTGCACCCCATTTCCACCCCATGAGCAGTTGCTCATGGCAGTGGTTGGGGGTGCTGTTGTGGTGGTGGTTCTCAGGTGTCATCTATCATCATCATCGTCATCAGCTGTCATGACATGGTGGCGTTGGTGTGGGGTCATTTCATGTGAGCTCCTCATTCCAAGGGAATTACAACCTAAGAAAAAAATGAAACAAATTAGTTAGTTTACAACAAAAGAAAGGAACAAAAAAGAACTTACCATGGGCACAAATGACACAATTGTGTCATTTGGGCCTGGTCATCATCAGCCATTGTGACATGGCAGTGTTGGTGAGGAGTCATTTTGTGTGAGCCCATTCCGAGGGAAGTACAACCTAGTAAAAGACAGAAAGAAATTAGTCACTTTATGAAAAAAGAAACAAATGAAAAAAACTTACTGTGTGCCCAAGCGATGCAATAACATCGTTTTGGCCTGGGTGATGTGGCACCATTTGGTGTGTATCATTGTGTGCTGTCATCCGTCATTACTAGTAGTTTATAACCTGAAAAAGAAGAAACATAGTCAGTTAGTTTACAAAAACAAGAAATGAAACACAAAAAAACTTACTATAGGCCCAAATGATGATTCATGTCATTTGGGCCATGCTATGGCCATTGTGGTTGCTTACACACCGTCCTTGCTCCCCATTCCACCCCATGAGCAGTTGCTCACAGTGGTGGTTGGGGGTGTTGTGGTGGTGGGTGGTGTAATTTAGAAGTAAATCAACAAGGTCATATGACCACTCACCTGACTGGAAATTTGGTACTGGAATACCCATGCATACCCATAACACCATGGAAATGGGTATGGTGTTGCACAGGTTTGGCAAACTCAAACCCATACCCATACCCATGCATACCCATGACACATTATCATGGGTTTACCTGTACCTGTGTCATTCCTTAGCCATTGGTAAGTGTTTTTTTTCCTCTTGTTTCATTATTTTCCTGCTAACAATCTTTTTAGGTACTAGCTAAAATACTGCTACTACTACTATGACAACAGGATAACAATGCTGACCAGCACCTGCCACCACTGTTGCAAGCCCCTGCTTGCAAGGTGGCTTGTGGGTGCTCTACGACAAACCAATAATGATGGGGGACTGACAATGAAGCATACCACCTGCCCCCAGCCTCATGAGCAACTGCTCATGGGGTGGATTGCAGGTGTACCAATGACAAGGACAACTGAGGGGGACAGGGATGATTCCATGACCACCACCAATGAGAGGGAGGGGATGATGAAGAGAGAGGGGACCATGACAATGAAGAGAGGGGAATGATGAAGAGAGGGGGGATGATGACACCACCACAGACACCAACACCAGGCCCAGGAGACACTTGTCTCCTGGGTGTTTTTCTTGCTTTTCTCTGGCCCAGGGGACATGCATCTCCTGGACTGTTTATTTTTTTTTTTTTTTTTTGTTTCTCTGCAATCCACCCCATACCTATGAGCACCTGCTTGTAGCGTGGTTTGATGTTTGTCGTTAAGTATATGATTATGTAAATGTATTTTTGTTAGTATGACCCCTGATAAACCTGTACCCACCATGACCTGTGGCTCATGACCCATGGGTTGTGGGTACAGATACAGGTCTACCTGCAGGTTACCTGTGCCATTGCCTAGGTGAGATTGGGGAGGGTGAGATTGGGGAGGAGGGGGAGAGGGAGAATAAGGGGGAGAGGGAGGGGGATGGGGAGAATGAGGGGGGAGAGGGAGGGGGATGGGGATGGGGAGGATGAGGGGGAGAGGGAGAATGAGAGGGAGGGATGAATGAGTGGAAAGGGTGACCTGGTCAGCCTTCCAGTATAGTAAAGGAGGATGGTCTTGAACTGCTGACCAATCATATTCAAAAACCTCCCATGGCCCCTTCACATGACCATCCTCTCTTTATTATGGACAAGCTTATGAACATGCCTCTGGCACTCACCTTGTTCCTGCAGCACTTTTCTCCAGCTTGTTGGGGTGCTCTGCCCCCAAACCCCTGGCTGCATCCAAGTACCTTATTCAAGTCTGTCAACACACCCAGGGACCTGTGGCCCCTGAGTGCATGTGTGGGTGTTGATCCAATCAACATATCAATCATCACTCAGTCTGTAGTCTGTATGTGTATGTGTTTGCCAGGGACATCTTGTCAGTTGACTTAGGATAAGTGTTGCATGTTCTGCACCTGCAGCACTCCATCTAGAGCTTGTAGGGGGTCAAGCCCCCCAAACCCCCCTGCATACATTTACTAAATGAGGCAGTTTCTTCAGGACCTTCGCCCCTCAGAAATGTAGGTGTTTTATGAATGTCCTTTACTTAATGAGATAGTTTCTTTGGGACCTTCAGCCCCTCAGAAACATAGGTGTTTTATGAATGTCATTTACATCTCTATATACATTAAGTCATTATATACATCAATCAATCAGTACTTCATTATATACAATGTTTCAAGTTTGTCCCATGTCACTTGTGCACTGACCAAACCTGTGATACTGCCACATAGAACTTCCCATGTGTAAACACTGGACTCCTGAAATCCAATCCCACATCCAAAACAGACTGCCCTTGAAACTTGTTGATTGACATGGAAAAGCAAAGTTGAAGTGGAATTTGCAGTTGACACAGTGTAAATGGCAGTTGTCCTTCAATAGGCTGCAGTCACATCTGTGGAATAAACACCTCTCCAGCATGCTCTCCAGGATCAACCTAATCTCCAACACTTGGTTTCTGATCCTTGTCAATATCCCTCGAGTTCCATTGCATACCCCTCCAGACATGTTGAGGTTCTTCATGTTGCTCACCTCCCCCTCTTCACTCTCACCCTCCACAATTCCACCCTCCACAATTCCACCCTCCACAATTCCACCCTCCACAATTCCACCCTCCACAATTCCACCCTCCTCAATTCTGCCCTCCTCAATTCCACCCTCCTCAATTCCACCCTCCTCAATTCCACCCTCCTCAATTCCACCCTTACCCTCCCCTCACCAATGTCACCTTCCCCCATCCCCCCCTTTCCATGGTCACCCTCCTCACTTATTCTCCCCTCCCCCTCATTCTCCCCCTCCCTCTCATTCTCCCTCTCCCCCTCATCATCCCCCTACTCTCTCCCTCATCCTCCCTAGGGTGTAGTGCTGCATGGGTCACACTGTGGGTCTCATAAACATTACTACACCTGTAACCTTTGACACTGTACCTGTGCACACACCATAACCATGGCATCAGACTGTGGTAGGCTACAAGATATATGTACAAAACAAGTGGCTAAAAGTTTATCATTGACAATAATCTATGCAATTTGTGATTCATCTGCATTAATAGAGGTCTCCTCAAATGTCCATTTCTTTGACTTCTGCTTATCATAAACAGCACCAACAAGATCTGGCATGTGAACCAAATCCTTGCAGCTCCAATCCCTGAAGAATAGGATGGAACAAATGGAAAATGGCAAGAGGCAATTTTGGGTGTATGAAAGAAGTTGATGGCCTTGAGAAAAGACATGCTCAACTGCTGTCGACATAGCTAAATACACAGGAGATTAGCATGGATAGGCTATAGCAAATTATACCTCATACCTGGTGTGCTAAGAAAGTCAAATGCCATACAGGACAACTGAGGGTACATATGGCAATGATCCCACCACCAAGCAAGAGGATCATGAACCCTTTCGATTGGCAGAGAATGATATTCATTGAGTTTGTTAGCCTCCTCAATCCCATCCATGGGGATGTCCACAAAATCTTTGAATTTTGGGTCCTGTTCAATCTAGAATCAAAGATGTGTATGTTAAAGATATACATTCAATAGAAAACTGACATACCAATGGCAATGTGGGTGTCAATGTCATCATGTACTTGCTAAACTCCTCCTGTGCAATGTCCTCAGCTGTTTTGATCCACTCCTTTGTCCACAAGTATGGGCTTTCTTGAACAGATGGATAGCTTTCTTGACAACTGTTGGAGATCAATCAGGTACTTGCTGGAAAGTACAGTATGGCTGAGAGACTGAGGATTATTAGTAAGCTACATAATGAGTAGATACAACTAGATCATGGTAGAATAATTGTTTCATATATAAAGCCTCTGTAGGAGGCCAAGTAGAGGAGTTCAACTTTATCTTATACACCTGCACTCAACAACAACATTTTTGATGGACTTCAGGGCTGACTTGCTGCTGCAGGGAGTGCTTGATGCATCTCTGTGGATGGTGACTGGTCAAAACACAAGCTGAAAATTGGTGGCTTTCATAGGCTGGAGATTCATTATACCTGTTTAAGAAACTGTAAGAAGAAAGAGAACGATGGGACTCACCAGAAGAAAGAATATTGCATGTGTAAGGAAGAGAACAACTTGACACTTCAATCATGGATGTAACAATCTGAGCTTGTTACTTGCCAACCACATACACTAATGTCAATTGAATTAATGGATGAGGGTGCTGACCAATTATTATCAAAGTTCCCACCCTCTCTGCTTACATTACTGCCCTCTCTTAATTATTGACAAGGTTAAGAATCGTGCCTCCAGCACGCATGTTTTATTGTTTATCTCAATAATTAGGTCAATGTATAATATTCTATTTATCTTTATAGATATTTAATAGTACTTCATTATATACAATATTTTTGGTGCGAGCTAGTTCACTTGTACTTGCCCAAATGGCCTTGATGTTGTGCACAGACTTGACTCGTGATGCTGCAACATACAACTGCCCATGTGTAAACACAGCACTGCGTAAATCCAATCCCACATGCTCCACTGACTGTCCTTGTGATTTGTTGATGGTCATGGAAAATGACAACTGAACTGGAAACTGCAGTCGTTGCAGTCGCATCCATGGAATGAAGATTTTCTCTCCAGCATGATCCCCAGTAATCAACCTCACCTCCAACACCCGATTTCTGATGTGTGTCAATATTCCTCTGCTTCCATTGCACACTCCTCCAGACAGATTGAGATTCTGAAGGACCATGATTGGACATCCAACCTTCAGTGCTAAGTGTGCAAGAGGTAGACCGGAGCAGTTGATTGAATTCAGATATTCTGCTGGATACAGCAAATCTTCATTTCCATCATTTATAACTGAATCTGCACTGTGAAAGACCTGTTCCTGGCCAGGAAACTTGTGAAGAACATGATCATTCAGATTGTCCACATCATTGTTCCAGCATGCGAGAATGACCCGTTGTGAAAAGTATTCGTCTGAGTGCTGAAGGGGATCATTGATTCCAGGATAGATGGTGTCGGTAAGGGATGAGACAGTGTTTTCAGGGCACTTGAAGTGATCAGGAAGAGTGATATTGCTGTTGTCATCTGTATGACCGCCCTTTCCAACCTCCAGCTGCCACTTTGCAAACTCCCACTCCTCCAGGTTGTTGATGTTCAATCACATGTTGATTTTGAGATGAAGGAACTTGATATTGTGCCAAAGAGCAGAGTGCTGCAATGAAGCACCCACAATTTGAGGTTGTGTGCCCCCTTCCATCACTGGCAGGATCTGGTGAAGGTCCCCTCCAAAAACAACTGAAATGCCACTGAATGGCTGATTGGATTCACAGACGTCCCTCAGTGAGCGGTCAAAGGCTTCATGTATGTGACGATGCTGCATAGGGGCCTCATCCCAGATGATCAAGTCTGTCTCCTTGAGCAGTTTGGCAAGAATTGACCCCTTGGAGATTGAACAGGTGGAAGACTCATGGATGCTGATAGGAATATTGAAATGGGAATGGGAAGTGCGGCCACCTTTGAGCAAAAGGGCAGCGATGCCAGATGATGCAACGCAAATGATGATCTTGCCCTGAGAACGTAGCCAGTAGCAGAGGGTGTTGTAGACATAGGTTTTGCCTGTGCCACCAGGACCATGGAGAAAGAAGGACTGGCCAGTCAGCCTGCAAGATCTCTTGAAAGATGGCTCTCTGGTCTGGATTGAAGCGGTGGTTGTGCTCTGCTGCCAACACTGCCTGCTCCTCTGCATCGTACATGCACTGCTCTCCAATCAGACAGTTTCTGAGATTTGCCTCCCAATTTCGAACCACCTGGGGCATGTATGGCCAATCATGGGTGAGGGACTTTCTGGATAGCATGAGAACTTGATTGATGAGGTAAAGGCCATAATCTTGCACATCATCATCGGTGGGGTTGATGCGGATATTGTTGTGCTGAAGCCGATAGCGCAAGTCATCGCAGATGTGAGGCCAGTAGGTGTTCCAAAGCTGCACAGGATCTGAAGGGGCACAGTTGCAGAGAATGGTGACGAAGAGATTGTGGAGCTGATGACCTGTTGCCATGGACTTTGCCTCCTCCAAACACTGCTGCCACTCCTGATCGTCTTCCAAAAGTCCATGTGCGAGACATGCCTCTCTGAATGATGGCATGGTGACACCCTGGAAAGCGCGGAGGTGCTCCTTGGAAGTTGGACCCTTTACAGCTGTCAAAAGAAGCCTGAGGTAGAAGCATTCACCAGCTGTGGGGGGAACATAGTACATCCTTCCGATGGCAAATCCTTGCTGTCTGGGCTTCCACTTGCATGTTCTCTGAATGAACACAAACTTTGAAGGAAAGTCCTGATAGAGAAGGCCGTTTGCGAGCTCTGGATACTCCACATTTGCCTTGTAGAAGGCTGTAAAAGTGATGTCACCTGTTGCAGCATGATTGACAACCTCCTGGATGGTTTGCTGCCCATTCTGATTCCAGGTGACATTCTGCTGGCCTGGAAGATGGACCTGGAGTCAGACAACATTGGGGGAAGTACTATGCATGACAAAATGGAAGAGGCGCCAAATGCTCTCACAGGATGAGATGTAGCGAGCGTCCAGATACTGTTTGACCTCATCATTGCAAGTGCCAAGCTGCATAGTGATGTGATCATGGCCCTTGTAGACATACTTGTAGATGTATTTGATGGCCTTGATGGAGGTGATGGACTTGAGGTTGATGTGGCAATGGTACTTCCAGATGAGATAGGCAGAGTATGCGACGACCCAGCGATTGTCGACCTGCTTTCCACGAACCTCATGAGTCTCTCCAGTGTCACAGCGCCTGGTTGAAGCGTATGCATCCTCTGAAATGGTGGTCTGATCCCTGAAAGGCTTGGGAAAGTTCTTGAAGCATCTGCCATCCTTCAGACAGGAAGCATCAGGATAGTTGTTGGCAGCACTGCAAGGCTTGTGGACCATGTACTTCTTGACCAACTCCAGCAGCTCAGGATTGTTGACTGGAAACTCAGAAGACAGAAGGGTGTCTATCTGCTCAGGTGTGCAGAGCTTGGAGTCCTGATCGAGGAAAATGATGCAGTGCATGTGAGGGAGACCATGCTTCTGAAACTCGATGATAAACAGATAACCGAGAGCCTTTCCAAAGATGCCATCCTTTATGTCCTTGATGGGCTGCTTCTGCTTTGAATAAAAGGCGTGGTCGACCAAATCAGGGTGATGGGCTGCATCCTGACCTGGAAGAAGCTCATTCTGGATTTCAGGCCAAGCAGGGTTTGCGATCATGGTGAGGAAGAGATCTGCACCCTTGAAGAAGCGATTGGTGGCCAAGGCATCCTGAAGAAGCTGCTGCATATGACGTGTGCTTCCT
>QLOK01009651.1:3122-13420 GCA_003313805.1 Tricholoma flavovirens
CACCGCCCGATCCCCTACTCGGATTGGGATTTGTTGACATGATGGCTGGTAAGGCCGGAATAGACCAGATTGCAAAGAATCAAGGATGAGTACGTCGCTACAGACAACAATGAAGAGTAGGCAAGTTTTGGTTGTGGCTGTACACATCATGGTAAGAAGTCAAGAGGCGATGGCTATACTAGCCCATTGATGACGCCATGCCTGATGGAACCATCTGGCAAGAGGTTAGCCCCGGCTACCAAGCAGAGGCTAACTTCATCCAGTATGAAGAGCCACCTCAAACCCTCGATGAAATCGCACATTGCAGATACAGCATTCAAATATGTGATGGCCCTTATACAAGGCTTCCACTCCCTGAATGAATGGATTGGGACAAAGCAATGCGCATTATGGGTGAAGAGAACAGGCAGGTTCAAGACAGACGTTTGGAGGAGGCAATTCCAGATATGTTACAGTGGCTTATCAACATAGACCGAGCAGGCACCTCCCTCCCACCTGCTTCACTTTGGGACCTTCATCCCGACAATCACCTATATATATTTCGTTGTAAAGATGCGATCAGCACTGTCACTGTCAAGTACACAAACCAGGACAAAGTATATCTTATCCGATCAAATTTCCTACATTCAGGGAGAAATTCAGAGTGGAGTCTGGTATTGTCAAACCCAGCTGCTGCACTCAAATGTCTACGTCGAAAATGGGGTCCACATTATAGTGACATCGCCCTACAACTGCTTCTACAAGGATGTCCATTTAGCACAAGAATAATAGGACCAAAGCCAATGGCATCTTATCCAAGACTGTATGTCACTACGCTCAGCTTTCGACCCCCAGATTATGTGCCCCGTGACTGTGACTATGCGTCCTATGAAGTTTTGCATGACAAGTTCCTTCAGACTCCCTGAGCACGGGCTGCATTGTTAAAAGGTGGTATCATTTGGCATCTATCATGGGATGCCGTTGGGGTAGAAGCAGCCCTTGGTGGTCCATCTCCAGAGGTGTTCCAGACTGGCCATTGGTTCCTCTCTGAGGACACATATCTTTGGGATGATGAGTTGTCAGAAGATGAGCTTAACTTGATATGTGGCATCTACAAAGTATTTACAGGTAAGCAATATCAACGTTCTTGACCAGATGTATTGATGGCCTGTTCTTAAATATGTATGTATGCTAGGGAGTGGCATACAAGATTCTCACGAATCTTGGTGGCCAAAACCAAATGCTTGGGAGAAATGCTCGCTAAACATTGGACAGTGGACAGATAAATGTGAAACTTGGTTTCAGATGCGCCTTGAGAAGATTCGATCTGGCCATGCAAAGCTAAAAAGTGCTCTTTTTGTTTTTTTTTTTGAATCAACAATTTATAACGTGGGGCTCGAACGCAGTCCGCGGGCGGACGTACAAACCAGAGTAGCTACAACCTATGACTACCCCGACCCATACAATCTACCAGTAACCTCGTATGTAGCGACCACAATGTGGGCAGGCTGAGAACGCCCAGTGAGGCGTGAAGGAGAGCCTTTAGGGGGAGGCACGTCAGCGCCTCCCGGCAAGCCAGAGTTGTGCCATCAGCCGGCACTTTTAGTGGTCCCCCCAGCCGCTAACCCAGCCAAAGCTGGGGCAGACGCCGAGAAGTGTCAATTCACCGTAAACCCCCNNNCCCCCCCCCCTGAAGAAGGAGAGTTAACCACCTCCGCTAACCAGCCAATGGGGAGTGACCACCCCCGGCATGACAGGGACAGACCATCATGATGCCCCACAAGGCAGGCACCATGACACAAATATGGACAGGGGGGCCGAAGCCCTCAGTGCAATCTGAGGCTCAGTGGGCCGGGGCCCACCAGGTTGGGGTCAGCCTAGGCTAACCCTAACCCTACACAATGCACCCCCCCATAGTGGGGAGTGCGACACAACAGGCCCCCATGCACCAGGCATGGCAGGCCCAAACAAAGTGTAAGCACATGCATGGCGAGGACGACGGCGAGGCCATTGGCGCCGATTCAAGGATGAGGATTCCTTGTTTGAGGGGGCTGCCCCAAAAGTGGGGGTGGCAGTCCCTGACTGTGCAGTCTCCAAAGGGAGAGGCATGTGAGAGTCCTCCACTGTCTGTCTGACATAGGGAAATTGGAGGACAGCAGTCCACACCTGCCCAGCATAGGTTGCCAGTTGCCCCTGGTCTTCGAGGGGGACAGTCGATGTATCCACGCTGCAGAGCCACATGGCCGCAATGCAGAGCATATGTTCTACGGCGGAGAACTCAGCTGCGACACGCTGCTGGTTCTCAGGTGGCAGTATTGTGGAGTCACGCTCCTCAGAGGGAGCAACTGACCCCGACGGTCGGGTGGATGATGACGGATTGTCATCCATAAATGTACCCTGCAGGCTCTCTGCAAGGCGGCGAGCGGCGCCCACTTGATGCTGGGCAAGGCATCCTGGCAGAGCCAGGATTTCAGAGCAGATGGCATAGCCCTCCGCTGCTGCATGGTCGTGGAGCTCATCCTCCTCCTCTATTTGTGTGTCCTGGAGGAGGATGGGCTCACCATCAACAAGGCCTTCAATGGGGTAGTAGACCCCATCTGGGCCTCGAATGAAGCCATCCAGCTCGAGATCAGCCAGATCACTGCCCAAGCTGGGAAAATCCTGCCCACCCCAAGGGGCAGGTGTAAGGGACCCATAATCAGGGAACCCGTACTCGAGGGGGTCCTTGTCATCGTAGTAGTCGTTGTACATGCACAAAGGTGCGCGTGGTCCGGTGGAGAAGGTTTTGTTGGTAGTGTTGGTGGTAGGGAACGAACAAGTCCGTTAGCGATGAGTTAGTGACGGTAAAAGCCAAGGAACTCAGCGTGTGAACAAAATGTGTGGCAGGGCCCTACCCAGATCTGGGCCCCCAGTGAGTGCTCCTGGGATCGCATCGAGGGTGGTGCGCAGATAGCCCCATTCTGGCACCGTTGAGAGGAGAAAGTAGAACCCCAGCTGTCCCCTGACAGCCAGGAGGCATAAGTAGACTGCGACTGTGTGGACAGCGCTCAGAGTGCTGTTGAGAGGGTGCACCAGGGGCATCACCCCATGAACGAGTAGCACCCCTAAGTGCCGCAGCACCCAGGGAGTCAGAGACAGCGAGATCTGGAAGCCCTAAGGCAGCCCAGACTGTTGAGAATGCCTGCTCCCCCTGACTCGGTCTCCCCAGTTCCCAGAGCAGAGCCTCTGACCTGAGCCAGCAGTGTTGATTCACCATCGAACCCACCCCAAGTCCCAGGATCCTCAAGAACCAGTGGAAACGAGCAACGAACATCGCACACCCTCACCACGGGTGCGCGCACGATCCGACAAGATTGGACAAACAAGGGCTCCTGGGCAGCTGGAATACACCAGACCACCCCTAGGTGCATGTAATAGTCCCTCCTGATCAACGATCAGACAGGGGAGTGAAGCGCTAGGTGACGAGCCAGGCAGTGAAGAGAAGTTCCCACGCCAGATGGTGGTGGTAACAAGTCAAGAAGCGATGGCTAAAAAGTGCTCAAGAGTGGACTCGTTCGCTGAACATGCATCATGATATGAAGAAGGTCACAAATATCAACAGAAAGCTGGCAGGGGATGCATTACGTTTGGATTGATATTATTATTTTTTAACTTCGCAATCATTATAACGTCCAATGTAAGCCACAATGGTTTACTACTTCACATATGTTCTGAATATATCATGCAATGGCTGGCCCCGGTTTCCCTAATAATATTCTTAACATTAGTGATTATTGTTGAAAGCAAGTATTTAAGTCTTTTATAACTTTAAGCTTGCTCACATGTCACACGATAGGAGCAACTGTCGATATATAAACAAACCACATATTACAAAGGTACATGATCACAAAGTGGTATAATAGGTGTCAGACCCTGTCAACCAGTTGAATGGCAACTTCTACAAGAGTTGAATCCTGTGAGCGATCAACGAGAACTCTCAATCGACATGTTCAGCCAACATTAAAAAAAATGGGTCATCGGTGAAAATATGTTGAGAGTACGGCTTATATCGAGAGCTATCTGGAAGGAGAGATTAGTATGTTTTGTAAATCAACAAGTTTGAATATACTTACGCATCAGCTGAACAAAGAACAGCAGCCCACAAGATGTTATGAGAAATATGGAATCCACCAGCAGCAGTGGAATAACTTCCAGCTGTGAAGCAAGCCAGAACGACAGCATCTTCTGGAACAGGACCATAAAACCGAGGAAGGTTGTTGTTACTGCTCATCGTGTTGAGACTCTCTGGCGAGTCAAGCTTACAATTTCTGGTGTCAAATATAGGAACTGCTTATGTTAAGCAACCAGAAACAACCTTAGACTAGAAATGAACATACCATCATCTAATGGACCATGCAAAGTGATTGATTTGCTCATGATCTTGGTTGGAGCACCCACAGACTTGCTTGGCGATGCCAAATTTGGCTTGCGTGACTTTGAAGGAGGGTTTTGTGAAGTGCCAGAATCAGATCCTAAAAGACATACTAAGTGCAAGGATACATGCTGGAAAGTAAGCGCTCACCAAGAGGAACCTCAGACCTTGTAGTCAACGTTAGAACATTACCCAGGATATCACTGGTGTATGTTTCAACACCAAAGAGAACACAGATGACTGCAAAGTTATGCTCTGCTTCCAATGACAGGGGTATCAACGAGAATGACTTCATTATTTTTCCACTTTTTGGCACGGTAAACGGTTCGGTCGTCTTGTCTTCAGCGACAAATCCCACCATGAGACATTTTGCAGGTGCAGATGATCTGCGAAAGCAGATGTAAGGATTTTTGTAAGTCGGAGTTGGTTTTTTCATGCACAAGAGGGCTGGGTCGATCCTGGCCAAGTTAGCAAAGCCAGATGCTTTGTCACCAACATAAGTCACAATTGATCTGAGATGTCTAATTTACAGAATTAAAAATGATTTGATAGAATAACGCACCATAAATACTCACTTGATATTGGCACCAGGATAATAATCTTCTTGGAATATGGTAGAGAATAAATAAAACTGGGCTGGGGCGCTGGCATCTGACCAAGATACAATTCTTCTGCCACTGTTATCAGAACAATGTATTATGCTCAGCTATTACAGTTTGGCAGCAAATACTAATTTGCTTACCCGGGCAGTTTGGGAAGACCCTTGTAGGTTGTTTTCAAGCGGTTATCAGCAAGGCCCCTGTCATATATGCCACATTTGCTGAGCACTGGCAAGCTGTACCAATTGATGAACAAATAATATTGAATAAAAGATAGATTCAATGTATGTAATAACCGGATCCAAGTCTTCTAGATAAACAGTCTTGGAAGACAACTTACTGAAACAACATTTGTCAGAAACGATAATACAACACCGTGGAATTTTGGACTTACTTGGACGACTTGGCTGCCTTTTTTACTTCAACAACTGCGACCTCATCCTGGTCCATGCCAGCTGATGTATTGTCATCATCCTCAGCAACAATTGCTTCATCAGATGCTTCTTCTTCTTCTTCCTCCTCCTCCTCCTCTGCCTCCTCCTCCTCCACCCCATCTTCTTCCTCCTCCTCCCCATTTTCCTCCTCTGCTTCCTCCTCCTCCTCCTCCTCCTCCTCCTCTTCCTGAACATCAACAACTTTGCCGGCGCTTAACAAATAGTCAAAATCATTTGTTGAAACATCAAGGTACATGCAACTTACCATTTAGAGATCTTCTTGCTCACATCAGATGGTTTACCAGTCAAAGGTTTCTTCGGATTTTGTTTTGCAGACATATCAGACACTGAAGCATGGTCATCAATATCTAGAACTTCAGGTTTACTTTAATGCCGAAGAAAAAGAAAAGTAAGTAACGAAAAATCCACAAGTATAAATATGACATACATCTTCAATGCACTCTTCTTTGCCATAACTGGAGATGTTGACTTTTTGACCACAGACTTGGTAGAAGATGCCTTTGGCGTAATGGAAGACAATGTTTTGGCCACCTTCGATGGGGACTTGACAGCAGTTGATTTTGGTAATGACTTGGCTGAAGCGATTTTTGCAGGCATGCTGGACTTGATAGCTGCTTTCTTCCTATTACAGGCCAAAGTGATCAGCAGAGATAATATAACAAACTTAAAAACTTACACAGCGCTATCAAAAACTTGTTGTCTCTACATTTCATTAGCAAAAATCCAAAAGCAACACAAGAAAGACCAAATCACCTTGTTTTTTTTACAGGACTTGGTGTAGAAGGAGCAGCGCTATCAAATGCATTACAGTCAGATGATAAGATTAACCTTGGAACCAAGACATACACCTGGTTTTTGCCGGATGAAGGAGTGCTTGGATTCATTTTAGGCTTCTTAGGTGAGTCTCTTGTAGGACTGGAAGAAAGGATCATATATTACTTATAAGAGTACACATCATCGCTTCTTGACTTGTTACCACCACCATCTGGCATGGGAACTTCTCTTCACTGCCTGGCTCGTCGCCTAGCGCTTCACTCCCCTGTCTGATCGATGATCAGGAGGGACTATTACATGCACCTAGGGGTGGTCTGGTGTATTCCAGCTGCCCAGGAGCCCTTGTTTGTCCGATCTTGTCGGATCGCACGCGCACCCGTGTTGAGGGTGTGCGATGTTCGTTGCTCGTTTCCACTGGTTCTCGAGGATCCTGGGACTTGGGGTGGGGCACCATCCGTCTGCGGACAGGTGGGTTCAACGGTGAATCAACCCTGCTGGCTCAGGTCAGAGGCTCTGCTCTGGGAACTGGGGGAGACCGAGTCAGGGGGAGCAGGTGTTCTCGACGGTCTGGGCTGCCTTAGGGCTACCAGATCTCGCTGTTTCTGACTCCCTGGGTGCTGCGGCACTTAGGGATACTACTCAATCATGGGGTGGTGCCCCTGGTGCACCCTCTCAACGATGTTCTGAGCGCTGTCCCCACAGTCGCTGTCTACCTATGCCTCCTGGCTGTCAGGGGACAGCTGGGGTTCTATTTTCTCCTCTCAACGGTGCCAGAATGGGGCCATCTGTGCACCACCCTTGATGCGATCCCAGGAGCGTTCACTGGGGGGCCCGGATCTGGGTAGGGCCCTGCCACGCGTTTCGTTCACATGCTGAGTTTCTTGGCTTTTACCATCACTAACTCATCACTAACGGACTTGCTCATTCCCTACCACCAAAACTACCAACAAAACCTTCTCCACCGGACCACACGCACCTCTGTGCATGTACAACGATTACTACGATGAGGTCCCCTCGATTATGTGTTCCCTGACCTGCCTGCCCTTCGGGGTGGGCAGAACTCTCCCAGCTTGGGCGGCGATCTCGCCGATCTCAAGCTGGATGGCTTTGTTTGTGGTCCTGATGGGGTTTACTACCCCATTGAGGACCTCGTTGATGGTGAGCCAGTCCTCCTCCAGGATGCGCAAACAGAGGAGAGGACAAACTCCATGAGCATGCAGTAGCAGAAGGCTATGCCATCTGCTCTGAGATCCTGTCTCTGCCGGAACGCCTCACCCAGCGCCAAGCTGGTGCTGCCCTCCGCCTTGCAGAAAGTCTGCAGGGCACGTTTATGGATGACGGCTCCCCGTTATCCACCCAGGTACTGGAGCGGGCTGCCTCTTCTGAGGTGCCTGACCTCATGATTCTTCCCCCTGAGAACTCGGAGCGCGTTGCTGCCGAGTTCTCAGCGGTAGAGCATATGCTCCGCATTGCAGCCATGTGGCTGCAAAGTGTCGATCCATCAACAGCCCCCCTCCCCCTTGAGGACCAAGGGAGGCTGGCCACCTATGCTGGGCAGGTGTGGACTGCTGCCCTCTGCTTCCCCCATGTCAGACAGACAGTGGGGGACTCTTGCACGCCTCTCCCCTCGGAGACTGCACAGTCAGGGACTGCCACCCCCACTTTTGGGGCGGCTCCCTCAAACGAGGAATCCTTGTCCTTGAGTCAGCGCTGTCGGCCTCGCCGCGCCTAAGTGCATGGCTCTATGCCATGCATGCACTTACATCTGGCTTGGGCTCACTGTGCCTGGTGCATGGGGACCTGTTGTGTCGCTTTCCCCACTAAGGGGGGATGTATTATGTAGGGCTAGGGTTAGTCTAGACAGACCCTAACCTGGTGGGCCCCGACCCGCCGAGCCTCGGATTGCGCTGAGGGCTTCAGCCCCCCTGTCTGTATTTGTGTCATGGTGCCTGCCTTGTGGGGCATCATGATGGTCTGTCCCTGTCGTGCCGGGGGCGGTCACTCCCCATTGGCTGGTTAGTGGAGGTGGTTAACTCTCCTTCTTCGGGGGGGGGGGTTTACGGTGAATTGACACTTCTCGGCGTCTGCCCCAGCTTTGGCTGGGTTAGCGGCTGGGGGGACCACTAAAAGTGCCAGCTGATGGCACAACTCTGGCTTGCCGGGAGGCGCTGATGCACCTTCCCCTGACGGCTCTCCTTCCCGCCTCACCAGGTGTTCTCAGCCTGCCCGCATAGTGGTTGTTATGTACGAGGGTACTGGTAGATTGTATGGGTCTGGGTAGTTGTAGTATGTAGCTACTCTGGTTTGTACGTCCACCTGCGGACTGCGTTCGAGCCCCGCATTATAAATTGTTGACTCAAAAAAAAAAAAAAAAAAACTAAGCCTACTACTGTTTCAAAACGTAGGTGTCTGCTGCGATAAGTCTTACGTTTATTGATGTTATTGCAGGAATAAGGAGTAGGCAGGATAAAGGGTCACTGCCATCAAATGATTATCCTGTTGCTGGTCATGAAGCTTTGGTTGTTGCAATGGATGACATACCAGTGGACCATACTTCAATTATGGCTACAGGTTGGTGTTAATGTAAGTCATTATTTGAAGGGGCCCAATTAATCCTTTGTAGAAAACCTGCCCATGCAAGTTGACCCTCCATCATCCGAACAGCGAAGTACTCGGTTGGCAACTAGAACGTTCTTAACATCGCATTCTTTGACAAACTCTCAGCCCTCTACATCCAGATCCGCTGTCACAGCGTCATCACGTATCGCATTGTTAAAAAAGTCAAAGCAAACCCAACAAAGAATAGCTTGTGTTTCAATACCATCTGGTCATGCATTCATAAACAATACTGGTGGTGCGTATGTGTAACTCTATTTGGCTATCTAATAAAACATATTTAGTTGCTGATAATGATTCTGCAATGACTGAGGAAGATAATAGTTCTCTAAGTTCAGGTATGTTGCATGCAAATTCTGTTTGATCTTTAATTTCAATGTATATGTTACAAGGCGATGAGTATGATCCCAAACTTGATGAGAACAATGACAGCGACTTGGATGATCTAATGGGTCCCGATATGATAATCGACAGCATGGCACCAAATTCCCAAAATGTGGTAAATGATCATTCTGATTTCACTTTCACGGGCTTGAACCTTTGCAACAGAACACTGACCAATGGAACAACAAACAACCAATTCTTCACTTGGTCAGAACCATTGTAACTCAGAGGTCTCTTTCAGACGACTTCGAAGATGACTCTAAATTGTCTTCTGAATTGACTTCCATCTCTTCCAATGAGGATTTGTCTGATGATGATTCACAATACGATCCAAGGAAAGATCCAGTCAGGCCAGACTACAAAATGCCCCAATTTGATGCGGAAGAACTCCTTGACGAGGCTCAAGATATTATCCTTCGTAAGCAATATTTTATTAGCATAGATTCTATCCTTATGTCAAGCGTTACAGAACGACATCCTACGGAAACATTCATGGAGGAATTTTCATCACTTCATGTCTTCTGTGCTATTGACCAGTTCATTGCGGGTCTCAAAGCAAGAGAAACTGACAAACCTTCTATTGATACATGGTCAATATCACAACAAGTAACACAAACTTTGACATCACTGAAGGAAAGGCCTTCTGACCCTGCTACTGCATGATTGGTTCAGGACATATGGTCCAATCTTCATGCCATGCTCCGCTATAGCCAAATCACAGCTGTTGAGCTTTGATATACTAGAAGCCTCATTATCATTTCAGAGTGGAGTCTGCTTAATTGGCTCCAGAGGATGGTCTGTATCTCCTATCTGAACCAATCCTCTTCTGGTGACTGGATATGTCATCTCATTCAAGACATCCACCATTATCACTCATCAAATCATCGACGAACTGGCGAGATTGTTTTACTTCACTCCGCAGACTACCTGGCAAACAATGAACTGCACCCTTCAACATTCAAACTGAAGATTCCAGGTTATTGAATGCAACAGGCTGAACAACGGACATTAACTTCTACCACAGAATGTTTAAAAGTGTGGCTTAAATTTCCTTCACAACCAATCGATAATCTTCGATAT
>QLOK01009673.1:3998-20034 GCA_003313805.1 Tricholoma flavovirens
CCAGGGAAAAATCAGACTGGCATCAGAAGATCATGGATTACCTGCTTGCTACAATAGTTGGACCATAAGATAATGATAAAGCAGATAAATAGAATAATTGTGTCAGTTGATCAGATGCTGGAAGACTGCATAATTATATTGCATGGTTTGACCAGGCAAATCAGACTGACATTGGAAGATCATGGATTACCAGCTTGTTACAATAATTTGACCATAAGATAATGATTAAGCAGATAAATTGAATAATTGTGTCAGTTGATCAGATGCCAGAAGACTAGTGCTGTTGTGGCCTGCCTTGGCCTGAAAGCCCTGGCTTTGGCCTGGCCTGATGTGGCTGTGGCTTCCTCAAACCTCAGGCCAGGCCAAAGCCACCACTCACGGCTTGGCTCTGGCTTGGCTTGGCCCAGGCCACAGCTTTTGTATGTAAACATGAATTTTCACATGCAATACTCCTGCACTTGATAATTTTATAATAAACATGTGTGGTAGTACCAGTATACCATATAGAACATAAGACTAGCAAAGGAAACAGTAGAATAAAATAGAATCTATGTGTAAGATTTGTCTGGACCCCTCCCTGCCACCCCTCCATTCAATTCCCTCCCCTCCCTGTTGCTCCCTGCTCCCACCCCATGAGATGTTGCTCATGGCAGTGCATCAGGGTGCTGTAGTGGCTGTGGTGGTGGCTGCCACCATTGCCAGGTGCTGGGCATTGCATGGTTGTGGTACCCCATCAATGTTGGTGTTGGTGTTGGTGTGGGGGTGGATGCTGTTGGTCTTTGCATTGTTCTCTGTGCTGGCTTTGGATTGGCATAGCCATAGCTGTAGTTGTTGATGCCGGTGCTGGGCCATCCTCCCAGTGTTGTCAGATCTGGTGCTGGGGGATGATGTGCATCCTACACTGCATTGGGTGGGGTGCCTGGGTTGGGGTAGCATAGGTAGAACATGAAAAAACAAAGAGAAAACTATTAGTTAGTAATAAATAAAAACACAAGAAAAGAAATCACCTATGGCCCAAACAATGATAGACTTCCATGCATCATCATCATTGTCCATTGGTGGTGGTGGATTCATGGTGTCCCCACTGTCCTGTCCCCCTCGTGCTCCCCATCATTCCCATTGTCCCTGGTGCCATGCTCATCTTCCCCACCTACCATATTTTTTTCAGCTGTTGTCACTGTCCCCCATCCCTGTTCGCTGCACACACTGACCCACACATTGTTAAGACAATAGTCCCAACTTGAGTCCAAGTGCTTCTGCTGATATAGTCAATCAACAGTCAAAGGTTCTGTCTGCTTACTGGAGGCTTTCTCAGTAACGCATTCTGTCTTACCAACTCAGAGGCTCTCTGAGTGGCTGAGGGCAATCATACTTGTCAAGTTAAGGACGTAGATTGCTCAGGTCAAGTTGAAGAGTGAGACCTCCTAATACTATGGTTTATATACAAGAAAGGTGATCCTTATCTACCAATGGATGAATTGGATAAGAATCTGAGAAAGAGAACAATAAAGATAAATGTTGGGGAATAATAGGAGAATATTCGGTGAAGGGAGGATGGGAATCAAAGGAGGAAATAGGAGTAATAGTCCATAGAAACAATAAGCAAGAATGAATAATAAACAAAGGAAAGGGAATTGAATGTCCGGTCCATCCGTAGCTCGCAAGAATTGTAACATTACCCTGTTTTTACATTGAAAATCACCAATTTTTTTTACTAAATCCTAGATTTTCCTGATCCCCATGATGGGTGTGGTGAGGGATTGACTGAGTCTGTGGCTGGTGATGGGAACATAGCCCAATGCGCTTGAAACAAAGTAGGTGCTGAGATAGGAGACATCAGTGAAGGTTCACAAGATGGGATGGGGTTTTTGGGGTTAACCAGAGAGGAGGGTATCTCAACTCTCAAAGGGGTGGCTCGTCATTCAAATGTTGCTTGTCTAGTTCTAGCTGGGGATGGGATGGTAAGGTGGTCTGTCACATCTATAGGTGGAGGTGGTTGGAGGTCATCTAATTCCAGCTCTTCATTGTTGGTATCATAATTGAAGTAGATGGTGCTGGTTGTATTTGGGGAGGTGGGGGGAGAGGTCCTCGGGAAGCAGTGTTCTTGCCATCGTGAAATTTGCAAGAGGGCAAAGAAAATGACAACCAAGGCTAGCACGATCGCGAAGGTGGTGAGGATAGGTATAGGTTTGACGGTATTTGAGGGGGAAGAAGAAGAGGGTGTTCTGAAAGATGAAGGGTAAAGCGAGTAGATAAAGAAAAAGAAAAAGAATATATATAAGGGGAAGGAAATCTACTATATTTGGTTTTGTTTGGGACTAATAGTCCCTGATTGGTTCTCCAGTGATATTTGCCCAAGCAGCATTGTCAAAGGTGTCGGAGTAACTGGTATCACGTGGTTCTTGTTCAAGGGTGGGACAATGGACTGAGGGGTGTCCAGGGGCAGCTTTCTTGCAGTGGATACAGATGGTGTGGGTGCAGTAAGATGGGAAATGCCCCTTCCATTTGCATATGTGACAATAGGGTCCTCTCTTGCCCTTGTCTTTCTTCAGAGTGATTTTGTCTGAGGGGGTCAGCAAGGGTCAGTTGTTGGATGGAGGAAGGAGAGGTGATAGAATAGGTAGGATTCCTGCATCAATAAGGGAAGAGAGTAGAGCACATTCTTGTGCTTGTGCATTGGCGAGGATATGCTGATTAAGGGACCAAGCGTTGTAGAGGGGAATGAGATTAGGGTGTTGGAGGAGGGCTCATCAGATGGCTGGCTGGTTGTTGTGGTTGGAAAGGAATAGATAGCTGGGGAGAATGTGTAGAGCAATGGGGAGGGGCATGTTGATGTTGTAATTACTTTACTTTTTTTTGTTCGTCTTTTTTTTTGTTAGAGTCTTTTTCTTCTTTTATAGTCTGTCAATAATTCTTTGGCATGAGATAGATTCCATTCTGGCTCCCAGGGATTTTCCGAGGTTGGGTAGCCTTTCCACTTTATCAGATAGTGGTATTCTCACACCTTCTTTCTGTGTGCGACTAATGCTTCCACTTCATATTCTTTTTTTCCTTCAACAAGGTCTGGTGGTGGTTCCAAGAAGCTTGGTCCATGGGTGTCAGTCTTGAAGTAAGGGGTGAGGAGGGCAGCATGGAAGACTGGATGTATTCTCCATTGTCTCAGGAGGTTTAGTCGGTAATTTAGTGGATTGAGAACCTCTTTTATTGTAAACGGTCCTTGACATTTCAGGGCCAGTTTCCTAGATGGATAGGGAGTTTTTAGGTTTTTCGCTTCAAGCCATGCCTTCTGTCCTAGCTTGAATGGGGAGAAGTTTTGGTGGACTCGTTCTGAGACCATCTGTCTGGCGAGTTCATGGGTAGCTAATGCTTCATCTTGTGCTCTCTGGAGGAGAACAATTCTCTTTTCTAGTTCAGGTACATTAGTCTTTGTATAGGGGAGAGGGATTGCCTTTGGTTCATAACCCATCATAAGGTAGAATGGGGAGTTCTTCTGCACTGAGTGTGTCCTTTGATTGTGCACGAATTCCGCTGTAGGCAAGAGGCATTTCCAATCTTTGGGGTTGTTGGAGCAAAACATCTGCAGGTAGACTTCAATCTCTTGGTTTACCCATTCAGTTTCTCCATCGGTTTGCAGATGATAAGCAGTGCTCATTGCCAGTTTAATCCTGAGGATTCTTCCTAGTTCTTGAAATAATTGAGAAGTGAATCTCAGGTCTCTGTTTGAGATTAGCTTATCAGGGAGGCTGAACCTTTTGTATACATAGTCCAAATAGAGAGTGGCAGCCCCTATAGCATCAACAGTTTTATTACAAGGGGTTAGAATTACCCCCTTAGTAAGACCATGGTCTACCACGACCATCAACACATCAAACCCATCAGATTCCAGTAGGTCCATGATGAAATCAGTTGTTACAAGTGCAAATGGGCATGTCGCATCAGATTTGATGGGAGATAGAGGTGGCATCGTCAGGTGGGTGTTGACCTTCATCTGCTGACATGTTGCACATCCCTTTACATAGTTCTTGATGAATGTGACCATTCCAGGCCACCAGTAGTCTCTCCATAATAATTCCATTGTTTGCCATTATCTGGGGTGTCCTCCAGGCAGCAAGTTGTGGTACTTTTCCACTAACTGCCTGTGAAGGTCTACATCATTGGGTACATAGCATCTGTTGTTAAAGGAGAGTAAGCTGTTTTCCACTGTCCAGTCTTGCAGGGATGATTTGATTGGTGGGGTTCCTTTTTCTTTGAGGGCCTTGATTGCATCCTGTACTAGGTCTTCTTTCATGATTCATTCGGCAAATAGGTCATGTATCACTGTGTCAATGAAGTTTACAAATAGATTATCTGGTAAGAGAGTGGTGTCTTCATTGTCAGTGTCATTTTCGGAAACATGGTCTTCTCTCCAAGACAGTGCGTCACTTTGCACCATTTGCAATCCAGGAATGTGAACCAACTGCAGGTTGAACTCTGAGAGAAACAGGCTCCATCAGGCCTGTCTTCTGTTAAGTTTTTGTGCTGTTTTGAAGTAGGTGAGGTTCTTGTGGTCAGACAATATGGTCATCAGGTGTTCTGAGCCAAGTAGGTAATGCCTCCATGTTTCCAGTGATCATATGATCGCCAGCAGTTCTCCATCATAAATTTCGTAGTTCCTTTCTGTGGGAGTAAATGAGTGAGAGATGTACATCTGCAAGGGTTCCAGTCTCCATTGACATCTCTTTGTCAGAGAACTGCCCCCGTAGCCCATTTCAAGGTGTCTGATTCTATTGCAAGGGGTTTGGTGGGGTTGGGCATTAGCAGTACCGGGGTTTCGGTGAATTTCTTCTTGAGGGCATCAAATGCCAATTGACATTCTGAGGTCCATTTGAATTGTTTGGTTTTCTTCATCAGTTCGTTAAGTGGTTTCGCCAGGTCAGTGAAGTGTCCGATGAATTTCCTGTAAAAGTTTCCAAAGCCTAAAAAGGATCTTACCACTTTGACATTGGTCAGTCAGGCCATTCCTTTATTCCAGCCAGTTTCATCAGGTCCATAGAGATCTTGTTAGGTTTGATGATCATTCCCAGAAATTCTACCTTTTGTACCCCAATTTTACACTTCTCCACTTTGAGGTACAGGTCATGTTCTTGGAGCCATTGCAAAACTTGTTCCACCCTGATTTTGTGTTCCTGTTTTCCCTTGGAGAAGATGAGAATGTCATCCATGTAAATTATTACCCATCTTTCATGCAACATGTCTTTGAAGATGTCATTCATCATTGCTTGAAAGGTGGGGGGTGAGTTGCACAGCCTGAAGAACATTACCATCGGTTCAAATAATCCTCTGTTGGTTTTGAATGCAGCCTTCCATTGGTCTCCATCTTTTATCTGGACATTATGATATCCCCAGCGAACATCCATTTTCATAAACCATTCCACACCTTGTAGTTTGTCCATTAAATCACCTACCAAAGGAAGCAGGTAGGCATTTTTAACAATCCCTTCGTTCAGGTACCGATAATCTTGACAGGGTCAGAGCGCTTCAGAGTCCTTTTTCACTACAAAGAAGAAGAGGGACACCATTGGGGATTTTGAAGGTCAAATATACCCTTTCCGCAGGTTGTCATCAATGAACTTGTCCAGTTTCTGTTGTTTGGTAAGCCAAAGAGGATAAACCTTACAATCTTTTGGGACGAAATCTGGTTTGAGGTTGATAGCATGGTCCCAGGGTCTTGGATCTGGGAATCTTTCTGATGCCATTTGTTTGAATACCTTTTTCCAGTGAAGGAATTCGGGAGGTAAAAGCTGGTCGAGGGGTTTGCCTTTTTCTTGTTCCATGTTATGTGCCAGGTGTTGGGATACCGATGTCTTTACCTTAATCCATAGATCATTCTTTTCCATGGTTGTAGGTTGTCCTTCTTCGGTGAATTCTCCTGTTGTTGGGTCTCCCAGATCATACTCCATCTGTCCTTTGACCATGTGGAATATGCTGGTGGGTTTGTCCTTGTCTGGGATTTCTTCAATGGTTGTCTTGGGTGTCCTTTTCTTTCTGAGTATGCCGTAGTTCTTCCTGGTCTTTTCAATAATCCTCCATATTTGGGCAAGGTGTTGGTCCTCTCTGAATTCAAAGGTGCCTTCTTTCCAGTTAATCATCGGGTTTACCTTTTGTAGCCATGGTAGTCCTAGAATTATCGATTCGTTTCCTAATCCAGTGACTAGGAATGTTAGTTTTTCTTTTCTTCTGTGGATCATCATTTCTTCTTTAGTGCACTGGGTAATGGTTCCCTTCTTGTTTGGGGTTCCATCCACATTTCATACCGAGACTGGTTTGGCTAGCTTGTGTAGCTTTATCTTGTGTGTTTTGGTGAATCTGTGGTCCATGAATACTCCTCCTGCCCCACAGTCGAGGAGGGCTTCTGTGTCAATGTCTTTTCCTTCATCTGCTCCTACTCTGATAGGCAAATGCATAGATTGACTGTCTAGAGTAGCTAGTAGTACAGAACAGACTGAAAGTTCAGTGGTACCTGGCATTGGTTCAGGCCGCTTCTTTACAAACCCATCTCCTCCATGAGCATGAGGGTCTTTCCTCTTTCTTCTTCATCTAATTCTCCTAGAATAGCTTTGATGTTTGCATACACCTCTGCCCCCTTTCACTTAGGGAAGAAGCGGTTCGTCTGTTCAGGTCACTGGTATTCATGGTTGTTCATCGGCTGATTTAGCGGTGGGAAGTTCCTGCACTTGTGATCAGCAGCTCTATGTCCAGGGCCATGACACACGAAGCAGAGCCCCCTCTGCATGTGTTTGGTTCATTCTTGCTGGGATAGTCATTTTATCTCCAGCATCGGTTTCATAGTCTTGGGAGGGGTGACCATCTTCTTTTCATGTGTTTCTCGTGCTTTTCCTGTGATGGCTTTTGCTCTTCTCCAGTTCCCATCATACTTTGATGTGGCTTTGATCATTCCATCCAGGGTGGTCAGGACGTTTTCCATGGTGAAAATTTTGTTGAGAGCTGGTTTCAAGCCATCCATGAAGTATTCAATGAGCATGGTGTCTTCGGTGAGTCCCGATCTCCCTTTCAAGATAAGGAACTGGCTGATGTAGTCTTCTAGATTGTCACCCTGCTTCAGGGTCTTCATGTCCATTCAGGCTGACCCTGCATTGTCTATAGGGGAAAAAGCCTCCTTTACTTCAGTCGCAAACCCTTCCCTAAATTGGTCCCGCTTCCTCACTCTAATGCCCATGTCAATGCTGTTCCCCCATTCATAAAGAGAGAGCGAAAATGATCCGCTTTTCATCAGTATCATAGATCGCTTCATTTACTTGGAGGAAAAGGGAGACTTCCTGGAGAAACTTCATTGTCTTGGTTCGATCTCCAGTGAAATCCGATGGTGCTCTGATTTTGATTTCCCTGTTTGCCATGTCAGTGTATAGATCATCGTTGTCATCGAGGAAGGTGAGCTTTGGTGATTCTGGGGATTCTTGTTTAATCTTCGATAGTTCTTCTTCTTCGGTTGAGAAGTCTTCTTCCATCAGGAATCTTCCTGGTCATCCTGGTTCTGTCTTTGTGAACCACTTTCCCTGTGTTTCTGAGAATCGAGTCTGTTTTCCTTGGTAGCTGTACCAGAGCCCGTCTTTGGTGGTGGCTCCTCTTGGTGGTCGATCAGCAGACTGCTGTCTTTGAGATGTGGTTGCCTACTCTTGAGATAAGAGGGCGTTCAATGTTTAGCTTGACCTTTTGTTAAGACAATAGTTCCAACTCAAGTCCAAGCGCTTCTGCTGATATAGTCGATCAACGGTCAAAGGTTCTGTCTGCTTACTGGAGGCTTTCTCAGTAATGTGTTCTGTCTTACTGACTTAGAGGCTTTCTGAGTGGCTGAGGGTGATCATACTTGTCGAGTTAAGGATGTAGATTGCTCAGGTCAAGCTGAAGAGCGAGACCTCCTAATACTATGGTTTATATACAAGAAAGGTGATCCTTATCTACCAATGGGCAAATTGGATAAGAATCTGAGAAAGAGAACAAAATAGATAAATGTCAGGGAATAATAGGAGAATAGTCAATGAAGGGAGGATGGGAATCAAAGGAGGCAATAGGAGTAATAGTCTGTAGAAATAATAAGCAAGAATGAATAATAAACAAAGGAAAGGGAATTGAATGTCTGATCCATCCATAGCTCACAAGAATTGTAACACACATTGTGCTCTTTACGTGTTTCCCCCCAGCTGATCGATCATACATTGTACACTAGTCGGCCCAAAACACTACCTCAGATTGAGATGAAAGACCCAAGAAAAAATGAATGTACCTAGGGTTCAAATGGCAATACAGAACAATAATACAGGTCATTTGTTGCTGTTTTGATGTTCTCCAGTGGTTGAGGATCTGGGTGTAACAGTTGGAGGAGGAGAAGGAAGTTGGTTTACCATTGTCCGATACTGATGTGGACAAGTAGTATGTTGATTACATCAGCATTGCATTGTGCCTAGTGTACAGCTGCAAGTTTAAGGTTCGATGATGACATTTTCATGCATTAATGTGTATCCAATCTTGCTAATTACAGGTAGTATACTTGAGAATATAACTCACTGAAAAGCTGTGGCCTGATGGCCTGGCTTTGGCTTTTCAAACATGCAAGCTGGGCCAAAGCCACTATGAAGCTGTCGTCACAGCCTGGCTTGGCTTGGCTTGGCTCATGGCCTGAGGCCAGGCCAAGCACAGCACTATGGAAGACTGAGGAAGTATAGACCAAGCAAAATCAGACTGACATTGGCAGGGCTTGCAACTGTACCATATAAGGCTATGGCCATACTCAATACAGTATGTATATGGCTACTATCCATACCGTTACCCATACCATATGCTTTCACTTCAGCAGCCTATATGGTATGGTACAGGGTAGAAGACAGCCGTCAAACAGCATTACAGGTTATTACGGTCAAAAAAATTTGAATAAATACAAGGATATCTATTACTCATTACCTATAAGGTCATCAATGGCGCGTCATGTAACACATAAGTGCTGCTTGACAAGCATCAATGTCCAGATAGTTTCTGGACATAGGCTGGCTCTTCATGATGAGATGGTGTCTTGCCCACCAGAAAATATTCTTTTGACAGCAACAGCAGAACCTGCAGTTTTGGTTTTCAACTTGAGTAATTGATATAAACACATGTCAATGAAATTATAACCTGGAATTGCCAAGAGATCCAGAGTAAAGACAAAAAGATCCAGAAATTGAGAGTGTCGTCCAACCCACCAGCTAACAGGGTCACAGGTATCAAAGTCCACATGGGGGAGCATAAAGTACTCCTCGAGCTGGTCTCTTCTTGCACTGGCATTGTTAAGACAATAGCCTCAACTCAAGTACAAGTGCTTCTGTTGATATAGTCGATCAATGGTCAGTAATTCTATCTGTTACTGGAGGCCTTCTCAGTAACGTATTCTGTCTTACTGACTCAGAGGCTTTCTGAGTGGTTGAGGGCAGTCGTGCTTGTAGAGTTGAGAACGTTGATTGCTCAGGTCAAGCTAAGGAGCAAGACCTCTAACTAATACAGTTTATATACAAGAGGAATAGTCCTTATCTACCAATAGGCAAATTAGATGGAAATCAGAGAAAGGAAACAATAAAAGATAAATATCAGGGAGTAATAGGAAGATGATCAGAGACAGGAAGATGGATGTCAGAGGGAGCAGTAGGGTAATAGTCCATAAGAATAGTAAGCACGAATGACAAAAGAAAAATGAATGTCCCAGTTCATCTACCGCTTGTAAGATTTGTAACAGGCATGCTTCTTGTATCGGGCAGTAAAATTGACCTTTTGCAGGAACTCATTGTGAGACTGCAAACTAGTTTTTGAGGGACCAGTGGTATGGGGATGATCATGGACAGGTGGGGCAGCATATTTTCCTGTATAATTCTCCTGGAAATAATTGTGAAGTGATGCCTTCATGGACTCCAGATAATCAGTAAAGATATCATTGTCAGCATAATCAGTTTTCATTCCTTTGTCTGAGATGCAAGGATCAAGCACTGAGTATAGCACATAAGTTTAGGCATGTGGAAAAAGGCAGAAATTTCACATACATGCAGCCCAAGTATACAATGGTGACTCATCAAACTTGTAGTAGTGGTCACTTAACTTGCAGTGTGCATCCGTGAGACCAAGCACAAGCTCAGGTGAAGTTGATGGTGGAAGATTAGTAAGAATATCTTTGATTGACTCTTGAAGCCCTCAGAAGATTGCATGCGTGCTTGAGAGTGTGGGATGATGTGTAGCTGACATTTGAGTAGTTGCTGAACGAAAGGACTTAAGCCATTCTGCAACAAGAGTAATACCTTCCCAGTCCTCCTCGGAGAGTTCATAATCATGCAGATCACGGTAGCATGCAACATAAGTGTCGATGACTTCACAATAATCAAGAGCTCGACCTGTGCTTACTTGTAAGATAAGTGATCATTAGTAAGACAATTTGAACATATGAAGCATCTGGTGAGTTGATGACCAGCAAGTTCTAACATCCAGTATAAGCATCAGTGCCTGTTCAGAGGAGTCACTATCCTTCAGACTTTGATGGACAGTGACCTCCCTCAGCCAGGCCTGCCATCATTGTGGACTAGAGCAAATGGTACAAACAATCGTATGAAGCTGTTGAAAAGATGGAATGTGTTTGTTGGGCTATGCTGTTTATTGTTGTAGAGTTGAGTGCTGGCAATACCTTGTCAATTGATGGTGATACCCCTATTACAGCTTCTTCTGTCTCTTCTTCCTCATTGGCTATGCCTGCATCATCATGTTCATGAGAAACAGGAGCTGTGACTGCATCTTGATAATTGCCACTTTGTCCAGCAGCTTTCCTACTGTCTGACTTTGAGATTGCACCAATGCCTTCAAGAAGCTGTATGCTGTCATTCAGATTTGAGTGTGAGAAAAAAAATTCGTCAACGTACTTTCAGTGCTGCCAAGTGACAGGTATGGGGCATGCATCGAAGTTGGGTGTGTTTGGCAGAGAACTTGATACCCGCTGCTTCACACCGAGCCTCAATACCATCGACTAATGTGTCATTGTTTGTGGCATTATCCATGACAAAAGCAATGACCCGCCCAAGGAGACCATACATCTCTAAAGTCTTCCAAACTACCTCTGCCATGTTTTCACCTGAGTGCTCTCCTACAAGTTCACAGAAATCAATGAGTAGTTCCTCTGTTGACAAATCAGAACATCAGTAAGATGTACTTATTCTGTACTCAAACTTTATGAACTTACCAAGGTGTCCGTCATTCATAATATAATGTGCAACAATAGCGAGGAAACCATATTGATTGCTAGATGTCCAGGCATCAAGTGAGATGGTAACCTTCGATTCGAGCTCCTGTTGTAGATGTTAGCATTGATGAAGTGGACAAAGGATACAGCTTACCGAAAACATTTGTTTGATGCTATTGACAGTATCTTCTCCCATCTTCATGATCCTTGTTCGTATTGAAGTGCAATGGGGAATGTGCAGGGGCTTAGCTGAAGGTCGATGTGTGTACTGGAGCAGTTTACGAATGGCTGCTTGTCGACCTCATCAAATGGTTGGTCACATGCAACAATCCATTCTGCAAGGAGGTTCTCGAACTCTTCCTGGACAAATTCACCCTTAGGTATACATATTGTCAGCCAGTAGCCAAGTGAATGGTGACTATCGACTACTTACGGTTGCCCGTGCTGCCTGTCGCTGAAGCGCCTCCATAATATTTGACAATGCCTTCTCGAGTTTCAGAATATATTCCCCAGCTGCAGATGCATTGAGTTTTGTGCGCCCAGTTGCAATATTGAGTTCCTCCACAGTCAGAGGCTCAGGGCATGCCTTGAGTACTTCATATAGTCAGTACATCACAGGGAAGTGGTGTTTAAAGTGACCGACCAAACCTATCAGTACATCAGACATGGCGTCACTCTGGATATAATGAACCCACCATTGAGACTATATTTCATGGCTTTGGTGACTGTCAGAAATTTCCCCGGGCCATGGTAGCACTTGTAATGCTTGTCGCCATCTGCAGTTTTGCCATCAGCACCGGTTGTGACTCATTCATAGAAGAGATAAATAGGATTTCGCCTTGCAGATGACTGAATAAGGTGATGAGAAATAGTTTGAGAGTATACAATATTATTTCACCTTTTTAGGCTTAGTAAATGCTGTCACATTGGGCTCGGAAGATTGGGTGGAAGATGGTATAGGCTGCCACATCATCTGATAAGCAACAATCAGAAAAATATTTTTAACTACGTACTGCCTGCATTGAAGGCCGTGGCGCATCCTCATCTTCTACTTCTTCGATGGTGACTGACTGGCACCGAGGTTTTTTTGAGGTACTTGCATCCTTGACGGCATCATTTGCAGGAGATTTGGATCGCATCATTTTTTCGACGTCGAGACTTCTTTTTCTGAGCAAGTGGAATGGTTTTTGACGGAAGTGACTCGGCAAGCTTGAGATAAGATATTAGAATATTCAATCTGAGTGGAAATAGGGTTGAGCTTACTTCTGCGTTATTGACCACGGCATCATGCTCATCATCTTCGGAACTCTCACCCAAGGACTCCATGAAACTTCCGTCATCCTCATCATCCTCATCACCAGCTTGAAATGGAGCTGGAGCACGCTGGCGAGATACACGAGGCTTGCGCCCACGTTTTTCGGCAGCCTCACGAGCAGTTTCAGCGATTTCCGCTTGTATTAATTCTTGCATACGGCTAGAGGATTTCTTTCGGTGTCCTCGCCCCTCCTGCTGTACTAAATAAGATGACGGGAGGTAAGCGCAAAGAAATGCGTGTAACGCAAGACTAAATACCATTGTCAGTGGTCCTAGTTGGCTCGCTACTCCCAGGTTGGCCCATGGGTACATCATCATCAGCATCATAATACCAGACGTGTTCTGGGTCATTCAGGCCTGTAGAAGGTGTGTTAGAGGAGTTAGGCATGACAGGAGATTTGGAAAGAGAACTGTCAGATGAATGATGAACAAAACCTGGGGCGTTCTTATGCGAAAAAGCTATTTCAAATTTTAGCTCTAGCATAGCTCGTTGGCATGCATGGAAATATTGAAACCGGAGGAGAAACTGTATTTCAAATGGTTCCATGGTAGCCGCTTCGTGAGGAGTCTCAAGAGTATTTGAAATAATATATTGGCATGGGTACTAGGTAGCACTTGTTCGAGAACATTGAAAGTAGGGAAGATGTGTGTACTGTGAAGAGAAGAATCTGTCTTGACAGCTGGAACATTCTGGAAAGGAGTACTCACATTACTCAATTCCTTTGCCAGCACCAGCTCCTATACCAATATAACATATAAGTCCTTGCAAACTCAGCATGCCACTGAAACACCAGTCTGACTCTTGACCCAGATCCACGCTAGGCGACACCAAGTTGCCATGGATGGATACCATATACGCGAGCGGTGACGACAAGTCAAACCGGTGATATGGAGTAAGATACGCGAGATAGTTGAGACGTCGGCGGGGTTTGTCTTGCAGTTGAGTACAAAGTTAAGGTTTCGGAGTTCAAACTACGACTAATATACGGGCCGTATATACGGCTTGATGGCATCCCTTATACGGCACGGTACGGGTGGCAACCGTACCGTCAGAGGTACACTTCACTACCCTGACGGGATACCGTATTACGGTAGCCGTAAACCGTATGTATACGGGTACGGTCGGCAGCCCTAGACATTGGAAGATCATGGATTACCAGCTTGTTACAATAGTTGGACCACAAGATAATGATCAGGCAGATAAATAGAATAATTTTCTCAGTTGATCAGATGCTGGTGTACTGGGGATATTTTAGATTCATTTATATTGGTTTTTAATGTCTGGGCATTCATCACAATTCAGACTTGATCTTACAAACACCGTCTGTTCATACCAGCGCCGCACCAATTTCCTGATGCCCCCCTCGCTGGCTTAAAAAAATCCAACCCGGACACCCCCTTGCATTTTTCAGCTTAAAGCCTCCTTAAGCTTCCTTACTGATGTGGTCAGCAGAGGACCCTATTTATTCCAAGCAAGTTCTTCTTAACTCCTTAATTTCAGCCATAAGCAAAATTAAGCACTGATTAAGCAGAATAAGGGAACGTTGGATTTTCCTGATGCTGCCAACCGCAGTTCAGAAGGGATAAAAGTAAGTCGCACAGTCAATTAATAGTAGGCAAAGCACCAGGTCGGGTATACCAGTACTCAATTTGTACGTAAATGAGAAATTATAGAACCATCGCTTCCGAATGTTTGTTCAACGGTGAACATGCTCCTTCCACACGGCATGCACATCCTGTAACAGCGCGCGAATCTCTCCCGTCGATAGAGTATTGAGATAGCGAAACAACCCTTCTAGGCTACCTTGCAGCATTTGTTTGTATACGCAGACAGTGTAAGGTCTCGAAAGAGTTTCCCTGGTAAGTGTAGTATTTACGTGCTCAGCCCCACAAACATCATAAAAGCATTCGAATTCTGCAAACGGGGAAGTCGGATCATTATAGAGCATGGGCATGTCCAGCATGACTTCGAGTTGATCGTCTGGTTTGCGTTGGAGGTTGCCGATGAACTCGATGACCATACAGGGGTAAAGGAATTGGCCACGAGATTTGTCGATAAGAGTTTGGATATCGCGCTCGGTAGGCGGCCGAGCATTCGGCGGGCCTTCTTCCCAAATCCGTTCCAACTCGTTGCGCAGATAATACTCGATATCTTTCTTCAAGTTCGTACGATCCTGCAGGGATATCTGCTTCGAGACAGATTTGATTCTCTTGCTGTTGAACAGATTCACCAAGTGCTGCTCTGGACGACTGGCGATGATGAACCGGAGCGGGAGCTGGTGCTCCCTGATCAAGGTGCAAATGGCACGGATGATGTCAGACTGGGTAGCCTGCTTCGTACATTCGTCTACGCCATCTATAATGACGACGTCTGGCCAGGTATGAGGCTCGAGGCCCTGCACTGCCTGAATGAGGGGCTGAACGATGAGGATCTCAATCTGATCCTTGAGCGAGCTATTAAAAATCGAAGGGTTATCCTTCACCGCAGGGTCAAGCGCATCACGGACTCCTGGGATCGAATGCGCGAGTTGACCAGCGATGGTAACGACCAAATGATCATCCGTATTCCTGTCGGATGCGGAATGGGAGAAGAAGAAGCTGGCGGCAAGCTTGCGTTTGTTTCGCGTGCAGCGCTCTGCGAGTGTTTGCAAAATAGCGGATTTTCCGAAACCCAGGGGACCATTCAGCCATAATACACTCCCATCTGATGAATCCACGGTGGAGATCCAGGCCATGATAGCGTCTATGACATCCACGCAGGTGTTGGAGTAGCATTTAGGCAGTGGGTTGCGTGCTTTGGAGTTATGGAGCGCTGAAAGTGAGGAGCGCTTATGCAGGATATCGATCCCTACAAAGGAGCAAGATGAATGTGTATCAACGCACTGCACGTGAGTCACTTGGACACAAAGTTGAACTTACCAGATTCGCCCGCATCACCTACATTGTATATGTTGTAGTCACGTCCAACAGCGGTGAGGCTCCCTCCCTCAATATTTGTATTGTGTGAATCTTGAAATATACTCATGGTTTGAGTGGGAGTGGTGAATTGCTTTGATGTGGGTACGAAGACGACGAAACACGACGAATAGTAGGCGGTATTTGTAGTAGACTACTAGTAGGACTGGCTACACAAGGCATGCCATATTTGGTCATACGCGGATAAGGGCACTCGTCCTTGTACCTTGTTTGACAGCCTTCACTGTCATCCGTTGGAAATCAATCCGGCATTCGGTATATCCCCGTATCGGAGCATCAGCAAACCATGGGTCATGCCATAGCACCATAGTAAGCTATAGATGACATAGTGAGCTATAGAGCATGTTGGGATAAAGGACGATAGGAGAGAGTAGGTTTCGCTTAGATAGTGGGTGTAAAAGAAAGGGAGGAACTGTCTTTGTTTCCCCTATAATCCGTTGTACTTATTCTACAATATATAAATAGATATATCTCTAAATATAGATTGTAGTTCTCAAACCGGAT
>QLOK01009679.1:2337-15612 GCA_003313805.1 Tricholoma flavovirens
ACAGGATAATGACCCCAAGCATACCAGTAAGAAGGCCAAGAAATGGTTTGAGGACAATGACATTACTGTCCTCAAGTGGCCTGCACAGTCTCCTGACCTGAATCCTATAGAACATCTATGGAATCACCTTAAAAAAAGGCTTGGAAAATATGAGGAGCCTGCTAACAGTGTTGGAGAGCTTTGGGAGAGGGATCAGAAGGAATGGGAGGAGATTCCAAAGGAGGAATGTCAGAAATTGATTGAAAGCCTACCTAGAAGACTTGCAGCAGTAGTTAGAGCAAAAGGAGGCTATACCGAGTACTAATTTATATCCAAAACATCAGTGCAACAAAACTGTTACAATGAGTGAGTGAATTAAATGGTTTATTTAACTTGTAAAATGATGTCACATGACCCTGAGACTTTTCAGGGAACCCCTTGTGATATTGAGGTATGCTCCATAATATTTTTAAGAATTCTGAAATTTTATTTACTATTTTACAGACTGATCTATACAAATATGCAAAACATTGTAACAGTTTTGTAAGCTACTGTAGTAATATATTAACTAAAATAGTAGACATACTGGGGCAAACCCAAGAGAAAGACAGTGTGAAAGTATGGGTTTATATACATACCCTGCAGGTGCACATGGACCATTTGGTCATGTTTGCACATCCAAATGGAAAAATGGTTCCACTTGTAAACACAACAAACATCAACAACACTGTCAACACAACATCACCACACCTGCAAGCCACTGCTCATAGGGCAAGTTGGAGTTGCTGACAACAACAATGGACACCAAGACTGAGCTCACAGCAGCCCAAATGATAATTAGTGTCATTTGGGCTGCAGGTATGTTTTTCTTTCTATTTGTTCAATAACTAACATTTTCATTTTCATTTTTAGGTTCTTTGCTTTTATGACAACATACAACTACCAACCCCCAATGGCTACCACCTTGACACAGCACCTCCACCCAGCCTGCAAGCCACTGCTTGCAGGGGGAGATGAGGGTGCTTCCAGACAATGATGGGGAATGAAGACAAAAACAACAGCAGCAGGATCACCAACACCCCTTGCCCATCACCAATGACAATGGCAACAGGAATGGTAACACAACACTGCCACCACCAATGCCAACATGCATCACCAACAACAACAACAATGTGGCACTGCTGCCTCATCACCACCAGCCAATCAGGATGGCACCACTGCCATGCCACCACCCACTCAACCTGACCACCACCACATGAGGCTAAATGACACCAACATCACTTGCAGCAGCGATGATGGATGACAACAATAAGGCTATGTGGGGGTGGTGGCAGGTGGTGAGGCTTGATGATGGTGAGTGACTTTTCCCTTCCCCCTCATTTTTGTGCTCATGGACCACCCCTCCCTTTCTTTGCACATCTTGCAAGGTAGGGGGATTTATTTATGTAGATTATTATGTCAGTTTAGACTGACATGAGTTGGTTGATGACCAGTTTGGGCCACAACTGACTACAACTGGTTGTCAAACCTGGACTGGACCACAACAAACCTGTTGCTTGTGGTCTGGTCCAGTTTTATGTAGCATTTGAATGTAGTTGAGTTGGTTGCAGTCTCAGTACATTCCAAAATTGGAGAAAAAAAAAAACTGGACCTAACTGGACTTTCAAACAATAATCATCACCCAGGTAAGAGTATGGGTAAATGTGATGCACTTTTGTGACATGCAGACCATACAAATGGCCTCAGTGATAACACCCTACTTTGACTAGAATTCTTTGTGATTCATGCCCTCAAAGGGATGACGATTGAAGGGGACAAACAAATATCCTTCATGAAGTTCAAGAGGGGTTTGAGATGGAAAGAGTGAGGATGCAGTGGTGGTTGCAATGAAGGAGTTGGACAGGTCAAAGGGCAAGATGCTGCAAAGTTTAGAGTGGATGGAGGAGGAGGGACTGTGGAGGTTTCACGATCTCATCTACATTCTGATGGTATCAGACTTACATATGATGCAGGATAACTGAACAGCATCATGACTCAAAGATTGGCAGGCATGCAGGGCAGTGGAAGACCCTCAAACTTGTATTGAGAAGCTATTAGTGGCCAAACATGTTGTGGTATGTGGGGCAGTATTGCAATGCCTGCAATATGTGCCTTCAAATGAAGGTGCAAAAGTGCAGACCTTTCAGAGAACTGCACCCCCTCCCCATCCCCAAAAATTGATGGGACATTGTAAGTGTCAATTTTATTACAGAACTCCCAGATGCCCATGGGTCAGTCACTTCATACCCACTCACACCATGGTTTCAGCATTGGGTTTGTATGGAAATTGCACAGCCTCCTAAGATTGATGCTCTCCAATTGAGGACCACAGTTCATAGCACAGTTCATGCACAAACTCTATTGTCTACTGTACAAGGTCAGGTAGTTGGTCACCCTGACAAGTGGGCCACAGGGGACTTTCTGAGCTTTCTAGAGTATTAATGTCTATGGCATTGATTTAGGCAGTGAGAACTATGTCCAGTGTTGCCTCAAACAAAAGTTTGTATGCTGGCAGTGATTGCTTTATGAGTCAGAGGCACCTGATTGCTGCCAATTCGGCAATCTGACCAATTTAGAAAGATCACAGGATGGCCGAATGCGGTAACCATACCACAGGTGATTCATGTTGGACTCAAATCCTTTGAAACTTTGTGTTTCATGTTTTTTTTGCCTATCTGCGCTTTCTCAGCCATCATCTCTGCTGTGATTTCATTTTCCTGGCCCACATTACTCAATTCATTTCTACAACCTTTCCTGTTTCGCATTTTGAACAGGCTGCATTCGGCATCACCTGTAGGGCTCAGATGAAAATGTATGTCCAGCACAGCCAAGACTTGACCTCATACTGACCTGACCTCTCACTTGTAGCCTTCGGAATATTTTTTTACGAATTTATTTACACCTATATGTGCTCAGTTACACTTGTACATGCCTCATCAGCATGTCATCCTTTGGAGATTGCTGTGGGATCAGGAGGCAAAGGAGCATGAAACATACATTGAAGGTGCGTGTATTGGTGCTTTTTTCATCTTCCGAATGGTAACCATCTTTCCCAGCATGCAGAACATCATAGCAATGCAGCAAACATTCACCCTTTTCCTGAAACTTGCCTGCCCTACACCAACACCCCCACACCAACACCCCCACACCTAACTACATCATGGCCAGTACCTAGCATATGCCAATATACATGTGTTCTACTGCCCTGTGCCATGTGTGAGGAGCATTTAAGGCAGGAGTGAGTTCGAAGCAATGGACAGAATATCAGATCCCAAACACCAAAATCCAATCCATTGCCTGACTATTCCTCTTGAAATGGCAGCATTGTCTCTATCTCCACATCCTAATGTCTCTATTCCTCTTGATATTCTTAGCCAACCACAGGATGAACAAATCAAACTTGCAGTTGTGGCTATTCAAGAATCCAGTACAAAATCTAATGGTCACCCAAATTATTCTGCATGCTGAGCAGCACAGGACTTTGGTATCCCATGATCTTCCCTTGGCTTCCGTCTGCAAGGTATGTACTATTTTCAAGGTGATTCCATGTTACTGAGCATGTACTAGAGGGAAAGACTCGCCAGGAAGCACATGTTGATGAGCAGACTCTCATGGAGGCCCAGGAGGAAATCTTGGTGAAATGGATCAAAATTCAAGGCTGTCAGGGTGTTCCTATGACATACGCATGGGTTGGTCAGTGTGCCGCTGCAATTTCGGGCTGACACATTGGAGGCTCATGGCCAAAATGGTTCTACAAGCACCATCCAGATTTAAAGATGAAGAAGACTACAGGGCTAGAAAAAGCACATGCAAAGGCATTGAACCATTTCGCAGTCAATGAATTCTTCGCCATGCTGACTGAGGTGATCAAATAATATGGTATTTTACCTGGGAATCTCTACAATATGGATGAAAAGGTATTCAGCTAGGCATTGGTGTGAGAATTACTGTGATGATTGACTGAGATCAAAAAACTGTCTATTCCATTGAGGATGGCAACAGGGAGCTTGTTACGGTCATTGAAACCATCTGTGCTGATGGATCCATTCTTCATCTGTCTGTGATAAATTCCAGGGTCAGTGACAGAATTCAGAATGGGGCCGAAACAACCCTTGTAATGCAAGGTTCATATCATTTTAGTTCTGCTTGCAGGCATTGATCTTACAAATTGTTGACAGCATATCAATCTCTCCTAATGGTTGGACAGACCAAGAGTTGGGTTCTGCATGGCTTCAAAATGATTTTGATCCTGCGACATGAGACAAAGCTGCCAGACAGTATCAGCTTTTAATCTTGGATGGCCATAACTCACACTGCACCTTCACATTCTGCAAGTATGCTGCTGACAAAAAGATTATTATATGTCTTCCATTGCACACCACACATGCCCTACAGCCATGCGATGTTGGTGCTTTTGGACCCCTCGCACAGTCATGGAAACACGAGGTTACTCTTGCATCACAATCTAATTTACTAGCTCATTACCACACTGCACACGTTGAAGCACTAAAGACTATGACAATTCAGTCTGCCTTCTAAAAAACTGGAATATGGCCACTAAATCATGACACCATTCCTCTTTCTGCCTTTGAGCCATCAAAGAATACAACTATGCAGGCTGCACAACCCCTTCCTGCATGTTTGCCATCCATCCTTGTCCCAACACCTACCCCAACACCAACACCATCAGCCGCAACAGCAATCATGCTCCACCATGATGCTGACACCCTAGGAGAAGGACTGGAGGAATTGCTGAATGATGATGAGGAGCCAATGGAGCGGTATCATATTGAGGTTCCCCCCCCACTTCCAGGCACATCATCTCGAAGTGCACTTCAGGCCAAGAACTTGATGCTCCATGACATTATTGTGCAGGCTGGTATTGCTCTGGAGGAAGATTATGCACAAATGAAACTTATGGACCTGGAAAATGAGAGGTTGAGAAAGCAAGCATTTGATAAGGCAAAGCAAAAAAACCAAAATAGACTGACCTCTGAACATGCACACCACATGACAGCTGCCAAAAACTTGGACTTTCTTGCACGACAGGACTGGGAGAGGGGGATGAAAGATGTCTTCAAAGAAGCTGCCCCACAATTCAAAGTCCTGAAGAAAAACATTCTTGACCATCACAGGGCGATCGAGAAGGTGAGGAAGGTGGCTGAGCAAGAGGTAAAGAAGGCCACTATGGCTGCCACAAGGGAAGAAAGGGCCTGTGGCCATGTTAGAGGCACTAGAGGTGGTAGGCAAGGTGGAAGCAGATGTGCAAGAGGGAGGGGTGCAGCTGTGGCTGAGGGCAGTGGTGCGTGTGCAGATGATTTGGGTTCCAAGCCATCCAAGGTGACTGAGTTGTCAGAGAGTGACTTTGACTCAGACTCTGACAGTGAAGAGGATATCCCAATTCCAAGATCACACTGACAATGCCAAATTCGGGGGATTCATGGACACTATGAGGAGGCAGCTGTCCCAGAGGTGAACAAGGAAATTGCATCAGAAGATAATGGAAACGAACCTAGTACTGAGCAGCCACAGCCTTGCCCACAGCCATGCCCATGTCCTCACCCATGCATGCACAAATGTCCTCTTGAAGCTCAAGATACCAGAGAGATTGAGGAGCCTCATGATGGAAATGCTTTTGAAGGAGAGAATGAGCCCGGTATGTTGCAAGACAGAGGTGAAGAACATGTCATAGGCCCCAAAATTGGAATTGACTTGGTACCCAGGGTAACAGACAGTGGTTTGGAGGCACAGGATGGAAGAACTGAGGAGCCATCAAGGATGCAATCTGGTGAGATTGAGACCCAGGCAGGACAGCAGAGACGTCAAAATCCTAGGCATGGAAAACCATCAGATACCACAAATACTTGAGTTACTGTAAGACTACTTACATATTGATATGTGCCCAGAGTTTGAAGCAAATTGGTGGGCTAGAGCATTCAGAATAGTGTTCTGAAGTGGGGGCAGGAGTCAACAGCAAGGATTCCCATGGGTGGCCAAGATCATTGATTTGCTCTATTTGGTAGTTGCATCACAAAAATATTCATAGCATGACAACAATGCACTCTAAAATTCTGGCTGTCTTATAGCATCATCCTAAGATATTTGACCACCTTTCTAACCCATCAAAACATTCAAAATATACTCTCAGCTCACATAAAGCGTTGCATTAGTTTAGGTGGCCAACTACCTGCCCTGATACAGTACTGGGAATCACAATATTGCCAGCTACAGTGTATCACCCACAGTGATATGTCCACATTGCAGGTAGTACTTGGGACACACACAAGTACATTTCGCATTGTGCATAACAGGTCTATACAGTAGTCCAATCGACCTCAATCGACCTTGAACAACTCTGATCACATTTTCGAGGAATATTGCATGATATCAAGCCCCTCAAACATCTTTGTTCTGACTTTGAGCACTAGCATGACTCTCTCATACCTCGTACAACCCCCTCGAATCTCATTTGATAAGTATCAATCATGTTACAAACATTCAATCGACCTCAAACAGCAATATCAAGCTCAATCTCCATCAAACTTCCTTGATCATCTTCAGTATGTCATCCACAAGTTCATATACACTTATTGATCAATTCATGAGCCCTACGACCATCATTGAACCCTTTGCAATCACTTCAAACACTGCATTTTGGCAGCCGCATTCATTATCATCAGAGACTCATACCATCCTCCTGCACCTTGCAAGATCATATGACAAGCTTATCACATGAAGAACAATAGGCAAGGTCACACTTTGAAGGACATGAGAGGATTTTAGAGGTATTTCAGACTCCTCAAAGGGAACATGTGTTTCCCCACATGGATTCTTTTCATTTGTCTCACTTTTCACATCATTCTGTCATCTACCCATCTTTATTAGACCCATTAGATCATTTGTACATCCTGCCTCATGTAGGCCTCATGTTTTATTTCCTTTTTAGTCCTATGTTTTTCAAACCTATATAACTTTGTATTACCTACCTTTTCCAACAAGAAATAGTTCCCCTTACTTCTCTATCATCTGCTTTAAGAGCTCTCACTCTTGAGTCCAAGTCTCTAGTCATTTCTTGAAGTTTTGCAATATCATCATGAACTTCTTCAAAAATCATCATACTGTTGCCTCAAACATACCGAACATCGTCCAGTCATTGCTAGTTGTGCATTGGTACATATCAATGCCCCCAAAACTTTGATTGAATATCCTCGAAATATCTCACTTTCAGTTCATATAACTGTAGGGTTTTGTGTGGGTTTCCTGGTCAGGTATTATCATTTTGGAGCCCACCACAAGGGGTTTCTAAATCATTTCATCACCTAAACCATCTAGAAATTCTCAGCTTAGGCCAACAGCAGCAAGAAAACTTCGTGATGAAACACACCAAGCCTTTGCATCTCTCGAAGAATCAGGAGATATTCTAATACCTGTTCCAGAAAGCCAATCAACTCATCATGGCCTATTCCCCTTGCCAAAGCACACAGTCTCCGAACTACCTCTTGCTTCATCGCACATTCTTCAATTAAAAGCCTTCACCCCACAACCATGCACTTCTACTCTACTCACATCAACCTTGAAAATCATGGCTGCTACTGCAACAATGCCCACACATGGTCACTCCACCACTCCAAGATTTGACCTGACCCAGCCTCAAGAACTTCATCGTTACTTTGACAAACTCAAATAGCTCTTTGGAGCATGTAACATCACCAATTCCGATATCATGAAGAAGCACACCTGTCAATATGTCAATATTGACACTTCTGAACTTGGGGAATCAATTCCAGAGTACACAACTGGCATCTCATTCAATAATGTTTGCATCGCAATCCACAAACTCTACCCCAGCTCAGAAGACAACTGCAAATAGTCAATCTTGGACATGGACAAACTCATCAGTGAACAACTCTGAGTCAGTATTTTCAATGCAAATGACTTAGGGTTATATTTTTGAGCTTTCTATAATATTCCAAAGTTTTTGCACACTAAAAACAGGATATTGGAGGCTGAACAGAGCCGAGCCTTTGTTTGAGGCTTCCAACCTGGTTTATGGATGTTAATCACTCGAAGGCTCAAACTCAAATTCCCTGACCACTACCCAGATGACCCCTACCCACTCAATGATATTCACAAAGCTGCGAAGTTTGTTTTAGCAGGTTTGAACACTTCGCATTCGACATCACCACAAACATCACAAACTTTGACCTTGAATTTGGTACCTACAATCTTGACATCGGCACCTCAGATCAAATCAGAAGACATCACAGCAATCCTCAAGAAGTTCATGGCCACCCTTGTCACTGCTATGGCAGGTTTGAAGTCAGATTCAAGCCCTCAAACTTCTAAAGCACCCTGATCAGATACCCTCAATAATTTGGTTTGTATTTTCCGTGGGCACTCTGGGCATTTCATTAGTGAATGTCTGGTTTGCAAGTCTTACATTAATGAGGGAAAGTGTAAAAAGAACACTGAGGGAAAGGTAGTACTCCCTAATGGTCAATTCACACCTTGAAACATCCCTGGTTGATTCATTAAAGATTGAATTGATGAATGGCATCATTGAAACCCCAGAACTTTATTTTGGTATTAACTAACAATTCCAAGGATCATATTGCAGCCCTTGAACAGGAAATATTTGCACTTCAAAGTGGTAAACAATTTAATTGAGCTGATAAAAACCTCCTTGTTATACCAGACCCTCCAACTCCCATGCCCCATACCACCTCAGCCCATATCAAGCAAATTCCTGAACTGCCAGTACCCTTGAACACTCAAAATTTGACATCAACCTCAACATCAAATGATAATTGAGCCTCAACAAATCCCTCAACCTTGAACTCGACCCCTACCACATCAAACCAGCCATCAATGACTTTGCAACCCCCAATTCATCCCTTTGCAGGTATTAAAGAGAATAGCTATTTGCCACCACATGAATGAAACTTTGTGGGTGGTTTGAAACCTTGAGATGGTCCATCATACCATACTCAGGCCCCCATTCAGAAGGACTCTATTGCCCAGGACATATTTGCACACACTATGAAAACTCCCCTTGTCATTCTAACCTCCAAAGAACTTCTTTCTTTATCACCCAAAGTTCATACTAAATGGCACAAACAATTACCCAAAAACAAGTCCAACAGGCCCCTCAGACCTCGACGAAAATGTTCAAAGATGGCTTGATCGTTGTCCCCGACCCCTACAAAACATACATCAGCTCGCTTGAACCAGGTCAAATTGCACAACCCTTTGTCATTGCAAAGGAATCACATGGAATAAAGTTGATATACATGAACATTGATGGTGAAAGAAATATCAAGAGTGTCATTGATCCTGGAGCCTTGATAATTGCTATGTCAGAAGCTGTCTGCTATGAACTTGGCCTCGCATACGATCCCAAAATTTGTCTACCCATGCAATCAGCAAATGGTGGTATGGATGAAATCCTTGGTTTAGCTCATAACATCCCTTGTGATCTCGGTTCAATAATTTTGTACATGCAGATCTACATTGTTTGCGACCCCATCCATGACATTCTACTTGGCCAACCATTTGATGTTCTTACTGAGAGCATCATTCAAAACTATCAAAATGAAGCCCAGACTATGACAATTCATGATCTGAACTCGACTCAAAGTACAACCATCCCCTCGATCCCCTGCTAGAACTGTCATCGAAAGATTGTTCAAGAGGTTTTTTGCAAATAGGGGATGAGATTTCGAGTGGCCAACAGTGTGCATTCATTATTTCCTTCTACCATTCTGACTTTTCAATATATATTGAATGTGCTACTGCAATCCCCGATTTCACTTCCTTGACAACTTTGCCTTCTATCCCACATTCTGCCTTCTCTCAGAACTCTATTTATCTGCTTCTGACCAGTATCCAACTCTTAAACAAGCCTTGACAGCTTTTCTATTTACAGACAAACATGCTCAAATAACTTCAAGTAAGTTCAATCAACCTCAAACAAACACAATATACTTTGAACACTTCTTTGAACCCCCCTTCCAACAATATTACTGATTCTCTACCAGCCTATATCCAATTGAAGAAGAAGTACAAGCCTGTTGCACTCAAAGTTCAACCAGTAATCACCAAACTCCCAAATTGATTTCAAATAGTTCGAAATATCATTGGTGATCCCCTCAAAAACATCCTGAAACTCAATCCCCATCCCCCAACATTCATCCCCACCCATCGATATTCCCTCAAACAACAAGTGATAATTGACAAAAACCATCCTGGTGATTTTCTTTGGCCAGCCGAGTGAATACTCATGCACAACTTATTTGCAATCATGAAACAGGCTTGGCATGGAATGATAAATAATGAGGGACATTTCAAGAAGATTTCTTCCATCCTATCAACTTCCCAGTAATCCCTCACACCCCATGGGTCAAACGAAACATTCCGATACCACCTGGCATCTACAAAGAAGTTTGCAATATCATCAAAAAGAAGATTGAAGCTGGCACATATGAGCCCTCAAACTCCTCATATCAATCATGCTGGTTCCTTGTCCTCAAGAAAGATGGAAAATTGCTTCAACCAGTCCACAGACACAAATCCCTCAATAAGGTCAACATCCAGCACTCTGGCATCATCCTGATCCCTGAACACATAGCAGAGCAATTCCGTGGATGAGCATGCAGTGGAATGCTCAATCTTTATGTGGCATTCAATGAATGAAAGGTAGCTGAATCTTTGAGAGACCTAATGACTTTCCAGACCCCCTTTGGTGCACTTCGACTTGTTACCCTTCCGATGGGTTGGATGAACTCAGTCCCTATCCTACATGATGATGTCAGCTATATCCTACAACCTGAATCCCTGAAGTCACCATCCTATATATTTATGATGTCCTGATCAAGGGCCCAACGACATGATATCAGCTCGCTGGAGGCAGATACAAAACTATTCCAGAAAATCCCACAATTCAAAGATTTGTTTGGGAGCACTTTGAAAACCTTAATAGGGTTATTCAGTGAGTAAAGTACTGTGGAGGAACATTTTCAGGTCATAAGCTCTTCCTTTGCATCCACAAAATAACAGTTCTAGGACATATTTGTAACTTCAATGGTTGAATGGTCCATCCCACTTGCATCAATGCAATTTGAAAATGTGCACACCCATCATTAGCAGTAGAACAGATTCTAAAAAACAAAGTAATGAATTCAATTAGTTCAATAAAACCAAGAAAAGAACAAAAAACTTACATAGGGCCCAAACAACACAATCATAATTTGGGCCCACAAGCCACATTGGGTCCACAATTTGTTGTTTGTGGCCATTTGTGGCTATTGACAGTAGTAGGTGGTGGTGGTTGATGGTGATGAAGGTGCAGTGGCAGCAGTAGTGTGAGGAGGGAGGAGGGGGTGGCAACATGTAGTGGTGGTGGTGGTGGTGGTAGCATAATGGTGGTGATGGGTGGGATCACAAGAAATAAAATAAAAAAGTCACACCACTTCGATTGATGTGTGTTCGCATGTTCATTTACTGTAAACAAATGGATGCAAACAATACAAACATGCACAACTAGTGTACTGTAATAAACCCTCAAGATTTCACCATTGTAATCCTCCAGGCCTCTGTCCCCTAGTACATAATTAGTACAATATATAATAAAATTACATACACATCATAGCTGGACTGTAAGTTCAATACCAACCCAATCTGAACTGGTCTGCCCCTGGTCTGCATCGAATTAAGAATCAGCAGGACTGAGGACTGGACTGCTATGAGACTACCCCAAACCAGGACTGATGGTCCTGTTGGAGTGGTTCAAAATCCAGTCCAGTCCAGTCTGATCCTCAGTCTGAGGGACTGGACCTTCAAACTCTAATGTTGCCAGGTAATCCAGGTATTTTCTAGTATTACCATGGTATTTCTGAGGAATTACCAGAATATTACCAGGGAGTTGCCAGAGCGTTGCCAGCAGTTTCCAGAATGTTACCAGGAGTTACCAAAATATTGCCAGGGAGTGTCCAGCAGTTGCCAGAATGCTACCAGGAGTGACCAAAGTATTACCAGGATGTTACCAGAATATTACCAGGAGTTACCAGAGTGTTGCCAGCGGTTGCTGTAATGTTGCCAGGTAATCTAGATAATTCCTGGTAGTACCATGGTATTTCTGAGGAGTTGCTGGGAGTTCCCAGGATCTTCATGCCAGATCTTTCTACTGAAAGCCTATTGGTGAGTAGGCTCACTGATATGTCACACAGTTGACAAGACCACAAGATATTTCTTGGGAGCACAAGGATTACAGAAGATGTGGTTGCATATGATGATCTAACTAGAAGTAAGGTTCTGTAGAGGTAATAGAATATTTAGAAAGCACCTTTCAGACTACAACATCCAGAAACCTGCATACACTCGCCGACACTTGCCTGCGGTCACCTGCAGTCACTTGATCATGTGACCTCCCTCAACAATTACCACTGATGATGATGATGACTCCACACCTTGCATGCATGCACATCAGTTCCAATATTGCTCCACTGATGTGGTTCCTACTTATTCAGTAACCATGCCTGATGTGGACTCTTGCAGACAGGCCATCTTTTCAGATATATTATGTACATCTTATTTTTCATAGCCTTCATTCCCACTTCTGTGCAACAAAGGTACAGTAGTTTATCATCCCCCATTTACTGTAACTTATGGTTCCCACTTCTGTGCAACAAAGATAACTTGATCCTGTCTTTCCAGTCCACCTTGAGTCTAGTGTAGGTTGCCAAAACCAGCATCCTTCCACTTTTTTTTTGTCACTGACAACTTTCTTCACCTACTGAACCAACCCTGTCTCATCAACCTTCTACCTCCATCCCACTCCTCACCAGGAGCATGAGAAGAAGATTGCAGGATTCTGGCCAACCAGCTGAATTAGAGACACTACCAATCACACACTGAAAGTGCTGGGATTTCCACCCATCACCACTGCTGTCACCACCAACCACTGATGCTGACTTGTCCACCAACGAAAGTATACCTACCACTACCATCCACCATCACAACCACCAGGTCACACCATCTACCACCCAAACCAAAATGTCACCCTCCACACAACCCCTTGCTGAAGTGAAGGTCACCAGGATGAAGGAATGCCCTATGATCACCACCAGCAAAATCACACCACTCATCAATTCTGGTTTGATCAGCTTGGTACCATGTGATGAGTTGTGGTTCAAACATGCCCTCAGCAATGTGACTGACAATTTCAGTGTCAGTCTTCCTGCTATGCTTCTTGTAGCACTT
>QLOK01009704.1:884-14355 GCA_003313805.1 Tricholoma flavovirens
AAGCTATCGTTCAATGCCAGAACGGCATAAAATGGAGTTGACATCAGCAAAATGTGGCACAGAGGGCCGAAAACAGAAGGTGAGTGTGGAGGTCAGCCAGCACCAGAGAAATGAAGTGTTCGCCACGTCGTTTGACACCTTATGGTGTCAAACAAGATGTGGGTGGCCAAAACGAGAGCCCGCAACAACGAATGACCCGAGATAGTTGTCAAACGAAGCAGGTGGGGGGTGGAGGTGATGTGGCACTGGCGGATAGCTCTATTGTTCCAGCATGTCAGTGGTACATCATTTAGCTGTGGGGGAACTCACTGACTAGATCCCCCAACCCTCCCTTGTCTTTCAAGGACACATCATGATTGAGAACCTCTCACATCCCTTTTTTGAAGGGAGGAGAGGTCCAGTGATCTGTCTTTGTCGTTATCAGCAAGTCTAGATAAGAGAAATCAGTGACTTGGATGATGATGCAAAAAGGACTATTAGAATACAGAAACACACCAATGACAAGATAATGGTGGAATAGGGAGATGAGAGGCTGTAAAAGAGCGTGGATAACAAAAAGAACATCAGGAAAACACAGGGGAAGTGTGTGGAGGCGATGGAAAAGTGTGGGTGATCGCATCCTATTTTTGACTGGCTTAGCTGCTCAGAGCTGCTCAGAGCCAGCCTGGGGCCATGGCAATCGGCCCAGCTTGCGAGCCAGAGCCACATTATCGGCTCAGGCACCTGAGCCAAGCCGGGCTGTGGCAACACTACATAGAACCAATCTGTGCATGTCTATGCAAGTCACCTCAGAAGCCTTGTGGGCTTAAGTGTGCAGGTGCTCCTTGCTAGTCCATGGATGGCCATGCTTCATGCAGACTTTTTTGCTGATGGTACAAATCTCACTGTCACATCCCTGAATGTGTTGCACAGGGTTTTGACAATCAATAGGCCATAGTTTGACCATAGTCCCAAATCTTGCCTCCAAAAAATATATATCTCCCTCAATTTTGACCTAATTTAAAATCCCTCTTGAGGATCAATAGTATCATTAGGGGTGCATGCCATACCATAAAGGCTATCAGCTGTACACTTATGGTAGGTCTATGGGTAGGGCAATACCATACCCATACCCATAGGTATTATTTCAAGAGCCTCACAGTATGGACAGCAGTCAGTATGGCACCAAATGGCTGCAATGGGCTAACAGGCTACCCAATATTATTTTTTTGTAGACAAGAATAATAAATACATGAACAATCTCAACTGCGAGCATTGAGCTGTTGGGGAAACCCCCTTAACAGAGAAGCCTTTAAAGACATATACATATAACTTTGGCAATGTTTCAACATTATCTTTGGAGACCGCCAACTGATTCCAAATAGTGATCTAGTGATGGCATCAGACTGGCTCTCATCAAAGTCCAGTTCACCACTGACCATGCACTGGCCCCTGTGCCCAATGTCACATGATTATGGAGGTGGCAACCAGATCATTGTGAAGTGTATCCCCATATTGATCACCCACCTGTTCAGAGTCACATCTGCTGACTAAGCATAGTCAGTCTGGACAGGCCCAGAGCAAGTCTGGTATCCAGCATGTTCCTCACATGTGATAGACTCTCCCTCAGCAACCTAAGTTGGGTAGAGATGACCAGTCAAATAGATCATCCTGCATGATCTATATTAGAGCAGTTAGGGCAGTGGTAAAACCCTCTGATGAGCCCCTTTGCAAGGGTGAAACTGCCTAAGTCCCAGCTCTAAGGGTTCAAACCCCCTAGACCGCATAATTGTTAATGTAATAAATATAGGCATATCAGCTACACTGAACTGGAGAGATGATGAGAAGATCATCTTTGTCATCCTCATCCTCATCAGTCCAGGCTTGGTCTTCCTCTTGGTCTTTGCCATCTTCATTGTCCTTGTTGTCCTGATACATGCTAAATCCAAATGAACCCCTCACATCTGATTTAGATGGAAAGGAGGGCTAGACAGTCAGTGCACATCATTATTGCACATAGAAAACATAACCTAAAAAACAAATAGAAATAAACTTGTTAGTAATTGGAAAGAAGGTCAAAATATAAACCAAACCCTTACATTATGAGGAACCCCAGGTCCCAAGAGACAGAGTTTCTAGTTGTTGATGCTGGGATTCATGAGTGACATGACACTTTTGCAGACATGGCAGTGTAACCCCATGCAGTGTTTGCATGAGAAATCACTTGGCAGGAGAACAGAGCAGATCAGGATGTAACAAGCTCAAGGTTTGGATTCAGCAGAGTTAGCAAGCTAGGTAGTACTACTGGTTGGATGATGGTGGTTGGTTGATAAGAGTGTCTGTCCCCCATCTGTGTGTTATCATGTGTGTGGTAAATATGTGTAAATAAGAGCCATCATTACACCCTCCCCCTCCATAAAAGTTTTCAAAAATCCTCTCCAAGGTGAGCAGAAAAGTAGGTAAAAAAATGTGCACAATTGTGGGTGCATTTAAACCCCAGTGGGGAAAAACTACCAGCTGGCAAAAGAAATTGAAAGCTACATACTAGCAACCAAATTTTTCTTCACCAACCAGATGTCCAGCACTTTGCAGTTGTTGAGTTCAAATCCAGGCAGCCAACGATCCTCCTCTGGTCCATAGCTGAACCAATGTACCATATACATGTACTGTAACCCCTGTCCTCTTTTATGTTCATCCAAAATATAATCAACAAAAAACTCTTCCTTGTCATTAACAAAGACAGGTGGCAGTTCCTCCAACTCGCAGCCTGGGAAAAGTTCCTTGTTGTTTTCAACAAAGGGGTGAACCTGGGAAGTGTGGAAGGTTGGGAAGGTGCTGGGGTGGGTTGGCAAATTGATTGTAACCGTGGAAATTTTTGGGGCAGTGTCCATGATCAAGTAAGGCCCATCAAAATGAGGCCTGAATTTAGCAACTCATTTTTCATCCTTTGCTTTGTAGTCCTGACACCAGTGCACCATGGAGAGGACCACTCAGCTACCTTTTTCAAATGGAAAAGCATCAGTGTGGTGATTGTTTGCTGTGAGCAACTGAGAAATCTTAGCCTGAAGCATGTTATCTTTGGCTTCTAAGACATTGAATTGTAGTCTCTCCATAACAGCAGTTGTGCAGATGTTGTTAAGATTGTTAATTCCTGAGTAGACAAGAGGAGGGATCACACATGGGGACTGACCCATCCAAAGTTGGAAGGGAGAGAACCCTGTTTAAGCATTAATGGTATTCATTATATTGAAACATACCTGAGGCAACATGCACCTCCATCCCATCTGATTACATTCAACATGATACTGTAGGCACTAGTTAATCATCTTGTTTGATCATTCACTGGTGCCATCTTATTCTGGATGGTATGCTGTTGACATTTTCAGTTTGACACCTGTTAGACCATGGAGAGATTGCCAGAATTTGGAGATGAATAGTTTTTCATGGTCAGAAACAATCTCCAAGGGTAGTCCATTTTCACAATACCACTGGTTGAAAAAGATTATGGCCAGATCTTCAGCTGAGATGTCTGTCCACATCGGAATTATCTGCATGTCACTGTTGAGTCAATCAGTGAAGGTGACAATGCAGTTAAACCCCTCATCCTCTGGGAGTGGGCCAATGAAATCCATCACCACTGAATCTCCTTGTTGATCCAGCATGGGAATGGGGTGCAATGGACCAAATGGCTTCTGAGTCGCTCCTTTGTTCCATTGGCAATCAGCACATGCTGGAATATATGCCTGTTCTAAGTCATGGCACATGTTTGGCCAGTAAAATGATTCATGGAGGGAACCATACATTTTGGCGAAGCCAAAGTGTCCTAGTACATCATGAGCCTAACGGAAGAGCAACTCACACACCTTAGACACTTGGGAGATGATGAGCCTATCCCCCATGTACAACAGGCCATTTGTCTCATGGACACAATGTGGTAGGAACTCAGCATCCAGCAAGTGTTTGCACCAAGGGTCTTCAATGTAATTTCCCTGGATGCAGGAGAGTAACTCAGCATCAGCAGTGATAGAAAGTGTGGATGCAATGACATGAACATGGATGGTGTTCATCACAGGATCCACCAGGACCTGTGCACATTATCATCCTTGGGTAGGAGAAGTGCTGCAATCTCTGGTTCTGGTGGGTCTGGGATTGTAGCATGCATGTCTGTGTTGAAGTCCATATGAGATAGTGCATCAGCCACCATATTTTCCTCCCCTTTGATGTATACAATCTTGCAGTCATATTGAGACATAAACTCCATCTACCTCACCTGGCAGTGGCTCAGCTCTTTCTGTGTGTCAAAATTCTCAATGGTTTTATGGTCAAGCACAGGGACCCCAATGAGATCAGACCACCACTTATCCAGAGCATGGATAATGGCCAGTAATTCCTTTTCATGTACTGGGTAGTTTAGTTCAGCCCCCTTGAAGGTTTAGAGTCAAATGCAACAGGTCAAGCAGATTCCCACATCTTTCCAAAGGGGAGTACTGCTCTGGTGATAATACTCGACCAGGAAACCCACACAAAACTCTACAAAATGCTTCATATGGTATAACATGGGTTAGAGGAAGGTAGCGAGGTGGTTCTAAATTTCAGCAAAGTAAACCAAGGTTATACTAACTGAAAGTGAGATATTTCAAGGGGTTCAATTGAGGTTTGATGAAAGATTGAGGTTGCAATAAAAGTTCAAGGTCGCGATAAAAGTTCAAGGTCACAATAAAAGTTCAAGGTCGCAATAAAAGTTCGAGACGTTCAAGGAATAGATCAATATGTGAAGGAGGACAGGGACGATGTAGATGGGAGCTTTGATAGGTACTAATATGCAAGTAGCGATCACTAGACAATGCTTGATATGTTCAAGACGACGATATGACAATTTTTGAGCAAGTTCATGACGATATCACAAAACTTTGAGAAAGACTAGAGACTTGGATTCAAGAGTGGGAGCTCTTAAATAAGATGATAGAGAAGTAAGGGGAACGATTTCTTGTTTGAAAAGGTGGGTAATACAAAGTTATATAGGTTTGAAAAACATAGGACTAAAAAGGAAATAAAACATGAGGCCTACATGAGGCAGGATGTAAATGATCTAATGGGTCTAAATACGATGGGTAGATGATAGAATGATGCGAAAAGTGAGACAAACGAAACGGTATCATGCACAGTGCCAGTACATACATGTGTTCCCTTTGAGGAGTCCGAAATACCTCTAAAATCCTCTCATGTCCTTCAAAGTGCAACCTGGCCTATTGTTCTTCATGTGATAAGCTTGTCATATGATCTTGCTTGGTGGGGGAGGATGGTACAAGTCTCCAATAATAAGGATTACAGCCACCAAAGTGTGTGAAGTAGCTCAATATGGGTTCAAAGTGCACTCAAGTTTGATCAAGTTTGATTGATGATGTTTGAAGTGATTGCAACTGGTTCGATGATGTTCATAGGGCTTGTGAATCAATCAATATGTTGATAGGACCACCTCGCATCTAGTACTTGGAAAACACCCTATAGTTTTCACATTGTGCATAGGAACATCTACAAACAGTTCAATTGAACTTCAAACACATTCTCGAGCAATATAGAGCGATATTGAGCCATTCAAAGGTCTTTGTACTCGACATTGAACATTCACAAGAGCACACACATGTTGTACAACCATCTATGACCATCATTTGACAAATATTGATTGCGTTTCAAATGTTCGATCGACCTTGAACAACTTCGAACGACCTCAAAAATCTTCAAACATACTTCGAACATACTTCATGCACCTCGGCGGCTGTTATCTCATCATCAGACACTCGTAATGCACCCCCACACCTTGTGACATCGTTTGACAAGCCTATTGCATGGAGAACAATAGATAAGAGATAAGATCATTATTTGAAGGATGTGAGAAGTATTTTGAGATATTTTGAACTCCTCAAAGGGAACATGAGTATGTACCTTTTGATTTCACTTTGTTTACCTCCTTTTCACATCAATTCATCATTTACCTGTAGTATTTAGCCCCTTTTGATCATTACAGCCCACCTCATGTTCAACACATGGACACTTTTCTTTTTAGGAATACTTTTCATATGTCATATATACTTTGTATTATGTACTGTTTCAAGGAGAGAATCCCATCATGTTATCATCTCAGTAGTCTGATTCAAGAGGCCGTACTCTTGAGTCCAAGTCTTTCATTCTAGTTTGAAGTTTTGCAATATCATTGTGATCTTCCACAATATTTTATCAAACCTCTGTATCAAGCCCCTTGTACCTCGTTTTTGGTCCTATCATCATCCTCCCATCGTCTCCCCTTCTGTTGATCCCATTTTTGTAGTCTGATCGAGCTTGATATTTCATCAAACACCACTTGTTATTCCTCACATTCCCTCGCTAACAAGTCCTTTTGTAGGGTTTTGTTGTGGGTTTCCTGGTCGAGTATTATCAACATATATATGGAGTTGTGGAAAATATTGCAACAATGTTTGAGGAAGTTTAATGAAGATCAAGCTCTATCAAAAGAGCTCAAGAATTATCGAGAGTTCAATATTGCTATTTGTGGCCAATTGAATGTTCGTAACGTGATTGACACTTATTGAATGAGGTTCAAAGGGGCCATACAAGGTATGAGAGAGTCATGATAGTGTTCGAAGTCAGAATCGAGGATGTTCAAGGGCTCTGTTCAAGGTCAATTGAGGTCAATTGGACTACTGAACAGAGCTGTTATGTGCAATGCAAAACATACTGGTGTGACTCCCAAGTACTACCTGCAATGTGGATGTATCACCAGACTGGAAATCACTAGTGTTGATTGTTACAAAATTTTTCATGTCCAGCATCTGATTGTGGTTGATGGTCGTTAAGCAATCATGACCTTTTTGATGGCCTTGAAAGCTTGTTCGTGTGTGTCAGTCCACAGTGGAAAAGAGGTATTACAATCCTTAGTTGTGAGGTCTGTCAGAACTTGAGTGTGCTCTGTGATCTGTGGCAAAAGTGCGTGATGTAACACACAAGTCTACAGAATTGTTGAACCTCTTTCACACTGCATGGCCTGGGCCAGCCAACAGTGTGATCCATCTTTTTGTGTCTGCCTCAATACCTCAAGCAGAGATGTGGTGCCCCAGAAAGTTCACCTCAGTCTGAAATAACAGAGTCTTCCAAGGGTTACAGTATAACCGTGAGCCATGTAAAGCAGTTAGTATTGTTCAAAGGTTTTCACAGTGCTCTTCAACCATATTAGACCAAATGATTATATCATCTAGAAGATGTGGCAGATCTTTCCAATGTACAGGTGGAGGGCAGACATTACACATTGTTGGTGGATGGCCAGTGCATTTCTCAATCCCATTGGCATCACCATCCACTAAAACAAGCTGAAAGGGGTGGAAATGGCTGTCATTGGAATGTTGCTTGGATGCATGCATGTTTGGAAGAAACTATTCATCATGTTGATGTTGGCCCAAATCTTTCCCTTGGCACAGTTGTTCAGGATATCACCAATGTGAGGTAGGGGATGGGAGTCCAGAATTGTGTTCTTGTTTAGCTGTTGGTAGTCATTGACCCAGCGGGGCAGCACCAAGGGGTCATATTTTGGTATTATGAACACAGGAGAAGCATGAGGCAATGATGAGGGGCAGATGTGTCCTGCATCAAGATGTTGTTGAATTAAGGTTTGCCACACCTCATGAAATTTGTGTGGACAAGCATAGGTATGGGTCTTAATTGTTTGCTCTGCATTTTTCAATTTAATTCATGCTGTGACATTCTGAGGCAATTTATCAATGTGGGGCAAGGGTTCAAATACATTTTAAATTCTGATAAAAATTCCTTCTCAAGTGAACCAAATGTTCCCTGTAGTGCTAGGATTTCAATTCATTCCTGCACCATTGCAGCAATGTCCAACAGTTTAACAATTTCAGGAACTCATTTTCTGCATTTCAAACATTCTTTACACACCAGCACAAGTTCCTCTAACATCGATCTCTTTTCTCTCCTCACATTGACAACAGACATAGCAGGCTCAATGAGTTTCTTTGGTTTCACAACTGATGGAGGGTTTAACAAGTTAAAATTACAATGTTATCAATGGCAGTGCATGCAACAAAGTCTGCAACAATATGGTTCATGGCTAGAAGGGGGGAGCCCTAAGAGAGGGGAACACAAAGGTTGGGCATAACAATGGCTTTCATAGTATGAGAAACATAAGCGGAGTCTGGAGAGAACAGTGTGATCTTGACATATTTGTACAAATGGCTATCAGAAGACATGGTGTTGTTGAGAGCAACAGAAATAGAGAGGGGCTGATGATGACAGAAATGACAGAGACCTAAGAGGTGCACCAAAGTTTTGTTGATGAGCACAAGATGCACCCCACAGTCCAGCATACTGACTACTGTAAACGGTTCATCAACAGACAGCCCCAGTAAGGAGCATGTCCAATGCAAGTGTTTCACAGTCAAAGGAGCACTTACATCCTCCTCAGACTCAGAGCCCACACCCAAAATGGTGCTTGGCATGATGGCCCACAATGGAAAGATCAATATTGTCGGTGTCCTCAATTCATGAAAATGACATCACAATGCCAACTATCTTGTTGCTGGATGTGCCTCCATGTTTGTAACTGAGCAGGATTTCTTCTGTCAATTCTCTATAGTTGCAGGGGTCAGGGAAGTCGAAAGGGCAATCAGAGGCACAGTGAGTTTGATAACCACATTGACACTTCATACAGCCCTGGTGCTTGTGCAGGAGGGACTGCTCATTATCCATGAGATGAGGTGGTTTCATATATGTGCCTGCAGAGGAATTTGTAGTGTTATGAACCTTCACAGGTATGGCATTAAGGGCACAGGAATTATTTGCAAGGGCTTGGCACTTTGGAGTGTGCTGAAAGTCCTCGCTCACTTTGAGGTAACGTTTGGTGTCATGATGACATTCTTCTGCAAGTTTGTGGACTTCAGCAATCCAGGTGGAGAGATGGGCCTCCCCAGTCTTTTCCCTGGTTGCATCAGCAGCAGCATCAACTAGTTCCTTTATTTTATGTTTCTTGCAACACATGTGGAGGTCAACATCAAGCAGATATCACTGATCCACTTCAAGAATGAGTCAGAAGGCCTGAGGTGAGCATTGCATATACAGGCATGAAGTTCATCATTCCATCCATCAGACAGGAACTCTTTGTGTAATTGTTTCATGAAGCTGGGACAAGGGACTGTGGTAAGCTCTGAACAATGTGTCACAACCCAATCTTGGGTGCACATGTCCTTGAGACCAGGTAGAACTGCAGAGACATGATCTGTCTCCTCCTGTTTCTTATTTGCAGAGAAGAAATCCTTGCACACCATTTCCCACTGATGCATGACCATGGGTGACACTTCACCAGGTGTGAGCAACAGGGTGTGTTTGGGTTCAGCATGTACACACATGGCAGGGTCATTGGTTGACATTTTCTGTGCTGGGGGGTCATAGGCAGAGGAGTCAGTGTCTGTGTCATCAGATACATTGGATGTATGTGTGCAGAAGTCAATCAAGATGGCAGGGCTAGCAGGAGTGACTGTATGCATGTTGTCACCTGCCCTCAGAGTTGATGACAGGTAGGCAGAGTCTGTACCAGGTGTCAGCAGCAACAGCAAAGACAGCTCAGAGTTCTCAATGGCAGTGGTTGTGTCAGGGACACTCAGAGCTTGACATTGTGTCAATGGCAGGGTGGGCAGCAAATTCATCAATGACAACAGCATTAGGCATGACAGCCTACTGGGTGACAGGTGGTGAGAAAAAGGAGGGATTCAGTGAATTACTCACTATGTGAACAGTGGTAATCCTTTTGAGAGCAGTGTTCAAAAAAAAGTGCAACCCCATGCAGTGTTCACACAGGAAATCACTCAGCAGGAGAACAGAGCAGACCAGGATATAACAAGCTCAAGGTTTGGATTCAGCAGAGTCAGCGAGCTAGGTAATACTACTGGTCAGCTGATGGTGGTTGGTTGATAAGAGTGTCTGTCCCCCATGTGTGTGGTATCATGTGCATGGTAAATATGTGTAAATAGGAGCCATCATTACAGGCAGTTACATTTTGATTTTGATAAGGTTGGGAGGGTGTAGTGGTAGTCAAAATTGCTGTTCACAGAAATTGTCCAATGTCAACTGCAAAAAGTATTACCTTATATGGAATATCAAGCTGCTGAGCTGTATTGGCTGCTTACTGCCATAATGTCTCAACCAATATGGCAGAAAGCTGTACTGTACTCATACTGACAACTATCTGGCTGGAGAGCTCATGGTACAGTACTAATAGCTGACATACAGCAGCCATAACCTGTACAGTGGCTCAAAAGATTGTTCCAATATTTACCTATTTTTCAAAGATCAGTTCAGTGTGCAATGCTGATATAACTGAGGGTGCTCAGCTTAGTATCTAACATACTACATTATCTTGGCTTGCTAAAAAGTGTTTGGTCATGTGATTTGGATAAAAGCTGATGGAGTACTGAGCTAAACAAAATGGAGACTCATTGGAACAATTGTTTAAGCATTCATTTTTAATTAATTAATACTTGGTATGGCCCCCATTTGCTCTAATAACTGCTTGGATCATTCTAGGCATACCTCTGGTGGAATTGCATTCCCAATCTATCCCACAATTCATGAGCCCCATGGGGTGAAGTTTCATATTTGCAAAGCTGGCATTTAAGATGATCCCAGAGATGTTCAGTGGGGTTGAGGTCTGGAGACTGTGCTGGCCAGGATAGGACTTGAATATTGTTGTCTTGAAACCATTGTTGTGCCTTCCATGATGTGTGTTTTGGGTCATTATCTTGCTGAAAATACTGCTCACCCTCCTCCATCTCCAACTTCTCAAAGCTTTCCACCATGCCCTCATCCAAATCTGACAATACTGGTCAGCATCCATCTTTCCTTCAACCTCTACAGCATTCCCACCCCGTTCCACCCATAGACCCCCATACCATAAGGTTATTTCCTCCTCCATGCTTCACTGTTGGAAATGAGGTCCAGTCTGAAATGAATTTACCTCATTGTTTCCATACATATATCTTCCCAACTGACCCAATTCTATTGATTTTTGTTTCATCAGTCCACAGAACCCTTTTCCAATCCTCAATAGTCCAGCTCTGATGCTGTTGGGCAAATTTCAGCCTCTGCTGATGATGCACCTTCTTCAAGTCATCAGGAAAATCCAATACTCACTTATTCTGCTTAATCGCTCCTTATTGTTGCTTAAACCAGACTTCAAGCAGAATAAAGCAAATTGCTGTTAAGGAGAGCTTCCTTAGAATAAGGAAATTTGCTTGGAATAAGTAGGGTCATTTGCTGAATTCTCCTTATTCATGCTTAGATACCTACTTAAACTGCTTAGTCCAGTGCTTAGGGGGTAGCCTAGGCTTGCTGGTAAGGAAATTAAGCAGAAATTCAGCACTTGAATTATGACTGGCCCTTAATTAGGAACCGACTATCTAATAACTTCCATTCAAAAGCAGCAAAAGATAAGCAATAAAAACTCATTAGGTAGAAGAATACATGATTCAGTAAATGTACTTGCAAGGCCTGTGCATATTCCAGTGTAATGACAATGGCAAGAGCTTATCAATGGAAGGCCATGGAGACAAATCTGTAAATATAAATTAGTCAAATGACAGAATTGATGCCCTTTCATATAACACATGTTCATAATACTCTGAGCTAGAACATTAAACACTAATAATAAATTCAGATAATTACTAAACAGGAGACAAGTCAATAACATGTACAAAAATGGTGCAGAGCCAGCAACTTACTGATAGTCACAGAGGTAATTGGCCTACAAATGTAAACATTAATTTGGAGGTCATACATTGAATGATATATGTAGGACTTACAAAAATTCTGAGTGTAACAACTGAGCAGTAATTACTTCTCATACAGTAGGCAGGCAGAGTTGTTTGGTTGTGTTATGCACAGAAACCACAAGGCATGAAAGTGAGTGTCCACTAAGATAGGTGACACTTGTTTCCAGCATCCCTTATGTAAGCAACAATATCTACTTTCCGCAACACCCAATGTGCATGACACATCACTCTTTTACACTTTTAATAATCAGAGAAATGTAGCTAAGATACCTATCATCAACTCTCTGAAAAAATATTTGAGGATTTATCCCTCTTGGTGGAGTAGTGAGGTCTACAAAATGAGGTTTACAATTTTTTGTGAAAATGTTTTTTGAAGCCATTGGACCACTTTTGATACCACTTCGAAAATATACCCCACAACATTTGGCCAGGTCACGTGATATCTCAACCAAGAAATGAGCAGGAGGAGGGAAGTAAATGCCTGAATAGTCAAGTATTTAGGCCCTCTACCATGCCGTTAAAGTCTAAAGCTACTAGATCTCGCATCCAGAATCTATCCAAAAGCTCAAAACATTCTCAGAAGCCTCATGTAGAGGATGTTGAGGACGAGGAAGCACCAGTGCCAACATGTCATCCACCTGATGACTGCAACTCAGAAAGATTGATAGGGTTACACAAATCTGTTATCAATCCAGATCTCATGGAGATTTCAATCAGTTCAAAGAGCTTGAGGAGGATGGGTTACCAGATCTAGATGAGGACTCTGATGATGAAGACAACCTTGATGGCCAGGGGGCAAGGGATGATGACATGGAAATCAGAGAGATTTCCAAGTTGGAAGCCTTTGTTGAAGCTCTACAGAAAGCTCAAGCAGTTGCAGTGGAAAGTGAGCAGGAGAGAGAGAAGGGAAATAAATGGCCGAAGCAGTACCTTGGCAACTCAGACAGGACAAAGCGGAGGCACTTGCAGAACATGTGTGTTCTTGAGAAGAAAGGATATGTATCAATTGATAGATGGTTTGGAAAAGGAAAGAGCAACCCAGCAAATTTGAAGGTCCTAAACGAGCCCGAATCTATCTCCATTGATGACTTGGAATCAGAGCCAGAAATGATACCAGGTTCGCCAGGGGTGAGCATGTTATTCAAGGAAATGGTAAGCACTATGAATTGGAAGGACTAGTCAGTTATTGACATATAGATAGGAAACAACAACAGATATCCATCCAGACAAGTTGCATGCCAAAAATGAACCTGAAAGTTCATCGACACTCAGAGAAGTGCAACAAGAAGTACCCAACCCTCCGTGCCTTGTTTTCAGGGAACTTTTGCAGCAGCTCCGTGATGGTCAGAAACCACAGGACAATACCCCCGCTACTGCATCAGATGCAGTACTCAACCAACTGCACTGCAAAGATTTTCCTGCCCTTCAATGAGCACGTGCATCTCTCACTGTAACAAGTAAGGACAAGAAAATTGATGTGGTATTCCATGCATGCATGACCAGAATGGTTGGTGCATTGAATCTTTACCTTAATCCAGAACTCTCGTACACCTGGTGTGAGGCCTCGTTAATTGTGTTGAGATCTCAGGGACATGGAATTTATCATGCGAGAAACTTACAAACATGGATCCACCAGTTCCTGAGCCAAGGGTATAACATGGGGA
>QLOK01009706.1:0-10669 GCA_003313805.1 Tricholoma flavovirens
ATGTTCAGACCATGTATGGGATGACAACTAAGTCAAATAGAAAGGAACTGAAAGTTGGAGCATGGTGAGGTAGTCCAAAATTATGCAATCCATCATATCTGAGGGAGATATGTGGATGGGAAGTGGTTGAAATAATTTGCAACACTAGGGAAATGATAGTACAGACAACATGACTGGGTCAATATGTGCATGGGACCACTACAGTTACTGCATGAATGTGGTGAGGGTGAGTCAGCCGCTGGATCTGAGGTTAATATAACAGACTCAGCTTGCTGCTCTCCTGTTATGTACTAGTAACTGGATTTGTCTGCTGTGGACAGTCTTTTATTCAAGTTCTTGTGGTGGAATAGGAAACTAGACCTTATAACATGTAACACATTAGATGAACTTTCTGCTGGGACTGCCATGACACTAATCCTTGATAGCAGATGGTTGGCTACAGATGACCCCTGGGCCTTGCCTGCAAAGAGAACATTCTCTTTTGGGCTGGAAGTTCTAGAAGGATCAGAGGGCATATCTAGCAGCTGTGGGGGTTGCACGGGAGAACATTTTAGGGAAGTGGAACAAGAATGGAAGGGAGTTGAAGTAGATTATCTGCTAGCGGTCATACCCTCCAAGGTTAAGATCTCATCACACTGGCAGATCGACAATCTTGGACAAGGCTGAAGTAGCAGCATGTAAAAGGGGATCCAAATATACTCAGAACACAAACCCATCCCTGCCTTTACTAAACACTGCTGTTCTGGGTTGTTGTTCCTCTGCAAAGTACTCCACAAGCATCAACATGACAAATCCTATCCCATGGTCTGTCGTACTGCTTTTGATTGTCCATTTGAGAACGACTTGGCACTCAGATCTGTTTGTTCCAAGATCATGACAACTCTACGATGCCAGTGTTGATGGTCAGAAAAGACTCTGGAGCACCAGAGCGATGTGAGTTCTGAAAGGGGGGAGTTCGACATGCATGTGGCTGATCATTGACTGAAGCGAAAATATTGCTGGACTGACTTATGTAATTCTAGGGTACTGCAACAGGCACAAGTCAGCCTGTTTTTCTCAGTGAAACCCAAAATTGGTAAGTGGCATGTAGAACCAAACACAATAGGACCAACCCCTGGAACCCACAGTCCAAATAGTTGTCAAGCCAGTCAAAAACCTCCTTCTAGTGGTTGTTACTTTACAATCTTATATTTTATTGCCATTTTGCAAAGGTTTCCTTGTTTTCCCAAGTCCCAGTTATTAAGAACTTATAACACCATGCTGAAGTGGTTTCATGAAGGGACTTGGATAAACACATCCAAGTTGTGGAGATACCATGATGCCACACAAGATGTGCATGTATAATACATTTGACAAGTATCAAAACCAAGATTGGATGACATCCATGGTAAAGCCACATGTTGAAAATCTATGCATTGGAAACTCACAGGTGCCATAAACATGTTGACAGCTTTCCCTCCCCTGGCCTCAAGAATTCGCCAGGAAACACATCACTGACATCTTCTCTCACATCCACTAGGAAAGATACGATAAATCAAACTAAAGGTCTATCTATGATACTATCTGTCCATAAGGTTTTTATATGTCTACGAATTTAAAATAAGGTAGAAAGTAAGCAAATGTTGCGCCAGAAACTCTAGTGGAAATGAAGGTGAAATAAAAGAGTGAGCAGTCCAAGGAATTTGTCCATATGAAAAATGATTCATCAGTTGTCCATAGTTGTCAATGTCACCTTTGCATGCACCACGAACACATGAATGTTTAGCTTGTCAACATTGTCAACCATGGATGTTGATGGGTTGAAGCTGAGATCCCTGCGATTCCCAGATTTCATAATCATTGGGAACTTCAAAGAACTTACAGAAGTGGTTACACATGTGGCTTGTCTCGAAGCCCTGGTGGTTACTCAGAAGATTCCCATCAGTGAAGATGTACCCTAGATCGCTGGTGGCATTGAAATGAGTCCCCTTTCAAGAATGAATTTGAATTTGCAACTTACATACATGGTTTGGGATATGGAAATTGACAATGCAGTGTCCCCTTTGAACATCATCGCTCCTCCCTTTTCTTTTTTTAAAAAGGGCTGGGAAATTACATCCTGATCGGGATTGAGCAGTTGAATCATGACCCAATCTTTAGTTCTCATGATGATGTTGTTGATTTGAAATGGAAAATCCTTGGTACATATATGCTTTCCACTGAGGTGAGATCATCTTATACAAGATTTGTTTCAATTCAACAGCACCAATGTGAACTGGAATGTTATCAACTGCAGTCAGGACATCCTAGTACTAGCGTTAGCAATGATATCAATAATACAAAGTTGGTGCGACTCACTCCAATCAGCAGGGACTTCAATTTTCCAATTGGCATGTGAACTGCACGAACCTCAACAACAACCACATGACCACTATGGATTGCATAGGCTTTTGATGCAAGGTTTTGGCATGTTGCACGATATGAAGCATGATTGATTGTATAGCCAGAAGCAACGGCTGCCGGAGATGGGTTGGGAGAGTGTAAGTGTGACTGCCCCCAGCCTGAACCTTGCCTGGGCAGTTGAATGGCTGGTCCAGGATGTGCATGTTGTGAGTAGTTAGGCTGCTGAACCATGTAACCAGCCTGGAAGCTCATCTGATTAGAATACCCTAAACTGACAGGTAGCACTGTGTTGGTGACATCTACAGGAAGGAAAGTTAGGTGTGTCTCAAATCTTGATAATACAGCATAGATTTACTGCCATGTTGTGCTTTGGCAACATGCTTATGCACATCATGTTGATGTTCTTTTTGTGATTGTAAGGTTTGTGCAATAGCAGAACTCTGGTTTGCAATGGGGTCTGACATAGAGCAAGTTATTCTCAATGTAATTGTTCATAAGTTTACTGAGATTCATACCTTGACATACTGTTGTTGTCTTTCACCTGTAGTAGTGATAACACCCAGTGCAAATAGTACGCCCAGGCTTGGTTGGATCATTACTGTGAAGATAGTGCACATCAGTTCCGGGTGGAAAGATTTTGGTTGGACATTCATCTCTCTTGCAGACAACAGCTTTGTGCTGATCAACACTAGTGAATGTTGCAGCATACTCTCCATCATCACTGGGCATTGGTAGTGGATGAAAGCAGAAGAGCCAGCAAGAAACACTGCAATACACCACAGGACACAGCAGGAGATTTGTATATTTTAATCACTAAAGTCTCCATATTCATGCAAGTCTACATCCTCGTCATCAGCTCCTGGTGGATTCTCCAGCCCACCATAATATATGTACCCATGTTTGCCAACAACATTGTCACCATGTCGAAGCTCCTGTAAACCAGCTAAAACATCAACCTCATCACCAGCACCCTCATCAGCAATGAGGAAAGCTTTAACCAGGCTGGGGTCATCTGGCAGTGCATGAAACGCAACAAGTGATTGTTGATACACAGCCCAAAACATTAGCAATGACACAACAGGTTCACCCATTTCAGAGTACAATGTCTCGGCTTGTTGTGCAAACATTGGTGGAACGAGTTGAAATACAGAGTTGTCACGAGGTGCCCAGCATGCTTCCATCTAATTGAACAACTCAGGCTCAACAACAACCTTTCACCATTTCAGTTCATATCAAAGATTGTCAAGAATCAATCTAACCTTAAAGTCCTTCGATTCAAAGAGGTGGGGCTTTGCTGACATCAGGAATGTCTTGTGGCAAGATTTTGTGTTTATCTGCCCGACAAGGGCTGGAGTTCCATTGGTTCATCCAGGTGTCAAGCTCTGCTTGCAGCCATCGAAAAACAAGCCTAGAACATGATAGGATTAGTTATGGTGACAAGGAAATCATCATACTTTTCGAGTGGATTATCAACTTCATATAAACCATTATTCACTCCAAAGTCAAGTAGGTCTTCAAAACCAGGTGTGAACTGGCGACGAAGTTGAGACCACATGGCTTCAGGCTTGATGTTCATTTTCTCAACACACCAGCGATGCTGTAGGTACCAACCAGTGACAGATCAAGGCCATGGCGAGTGAGCGTGTGACAATTTGTGATTCCATTATTTTCCCATCCACGATCACTCTGCGTGATGAGTGGTATGCCTATTCAGATTCACTGTAAAAACAAGCACTGACTAAGAATAATCACAATGACTCACCTCCCACTTTTCATCCAGCCTCAATGTAATAACTTGTTATAAGATATGGATTTCGATTGCACCACCAGATTTTCAGCCAAGCAATGCAGCCACAATACGGGTCAAGGCCAACATGTAACCATAAGCTGAAACATTTCCATTTATCGTGTTGGTCACAGGCTAGGATATCCATGACACCAGCAGACCAAAACCGCTTTATCGCTGAAAACACCCTTTTTTCCACTCAGCAACAGCATTCAGTTCTACCTTATTGTGATATTCCAAAACAACAGATATATTATGCAATCAACATTTGAGCATCTCGCAAGGTGCAAACACTTGTCACTTACTCTGCAACCTTGATGCTGTGATCTTGTCATAGGATCGTGACCATCGCCCGAGCACCCATGGTCAGGAACTGAGTGCGAATTTCTTGAATGAGGGGTGAGATTGTCTCGAGCTGAACACCCTGCTGCTGGGTTCCTTTCAATTCGTGTTCGCTGGACTGACGAAACACTGCCACATTCCAGGATAAGCTCTGTATCAGCGATAATATCTGTATTGGAAGGCATACCTCAGCCCATATTGAGATTTATCGAAGTGATCAAGGACGTGCTCAACAATCCTCACATCTGAAAGGCCTAACTGCCAGTAGTACTCGATCCACCGCTGTAGGTCTTCTTCGGGAGCTTGAAAAATAAAACATACTAGGCAGAGAACATGCCAAACATAATAACAACGTACGCAGTGGCTTATGCTGATTTTCTTGAGGCATGTCCCTTCGGGTGATGTAGCACTTGAATATTGAACGTTCATGCAAGGTGTGTAAAAAAAAGGTCTTGCTAATGAAGGCGAATACATCAGCGATGGTCTCTGGGGTCTTCACGTTGTTTGTTCGAAATTCTAATTACAAATCACGGTAAGTCCGGAGAAAAACAGGCTGACTTGTGCCTGTTGCAATACTAGGGTTTCATTGTTCATTGTCGGAAAGAGGTCACTTGTAAAAGATTATCTGGTCAATGAGTGATGGATTTCACGGGTCCCCTAAGGAATTGTTCTATACTTTGTGCAGGAATCGCATCGACGGCGTTCTTACAATGATTACCGATAGCTCTTTGCTTTGGTCACATTCAAATTGAGTTTCAGCCTCATCGAAAATCCTACAGAGATTTTCGGAAATTCTTGTCCCACGCGTTTTTGATTGAATGATGAACGTCATGGTGATAGTCAGGTGATAGTAGATATCAATTGGAAGAACTTCATGTCATTGAGGAGGAGCTCTGCAAGTTGGACTCAGATCCGGAGAGGACGGTGACGGAGGGCAGAGGTTCCGAGTCTTGACCTGGGCGTACTGTCGGGTACCGACTCAGAGGTGATTTCGATGGCAGAATCACTGAACGCCGAGATCTTGGCAACCACCATATCGTTTGAATATTTTGATAACTTCTCGGATAGTGACTGTCCATTACTATGTAGCTCTTTCAAAATTTCACGGCCGGTATGCTGTCACGTCGCTTGTAGCAAGCCGTGAGCGCTGAGCCCTCACCGAATGACACGAGACACCGCCTCGATTCAACAAGCAATACAAACTTGTAGATGGCTTTCGGGTCCATTTCGGTCGTCACAGTGACGGTGTCCCTTATTGTCATATACACTGTCATATTTTCCTTGGTCTTGGTGACGGATCAAGTTCCTGGCATCCCTCAAAATACGCATGGGCTGAATCTTGACCAGGGTTTCTATGACCTTCATCAGGTGCGCATAACTTTTGTCCCTCGATAGCTAATTTACAGAAAGTCTAACGAAGCAGGTACTAGATTGCCGCCCGCCCTCATTCGTTCAACTCGCATGCAAATGTCGCTGTCCGTTCTTATATATTGTCCCGACTACACAACGTGACGGCTGGCTACCCACATGTCCACATTGACAACGACAGGTTGTCAAACGCCTCATGGGCCGCGGGGGCACAAGCCCTCTATTTCGAGGGAGACAATATTCTTGTTAAAGTCGATGGTTCGGATCCTGCGTTTCTGGATGAAGGAGGCGTCCTCTTGTGCGTTTTCTTAATTCAATCTTAGTTTGATTATAATGTTGTCTGGTCCTAGCTCTGCACACTGGGACTCTGTCTCTACTGCCCCGGGGGTGACAGATGACGGAATAGGTGTTGTCACGTTGATGCAGCTCGTGGAATACTTTGCCAAAGAGCGCCATCCAAGGACAGCTATTTTCAACATCAATAATGCAGAGGAGGATGGGTTGAAAGGTGCTCACGTGTCAGTATAATTAAGCACTCACTTTTTCAGTGTTCTGTGCTGAAGACAGTTCACAGTTTTCTTCAACATCCCTGGTTTAAAATCCCTGATACGTTCTTAAACCTGGAGGGTGCAGCCGCCGGCGGGTGAGCTACCTCAATGACTGTCTTCCGTCTTCCATTACTAAAGCTCAACATTCGAGGCGCCCGATCCTCTTCCGCTCAACCTCTACCGCCGCCACCCGGTCTTTCAGGAATTCAAATGTTCCCCACCCCCACGGCAACGTACTCTCAGCCGACGCCTACGCAAAGGGTGCAATCCGCAGCCGGACCGACTTCTCGGTCTACCACCAAGGACTGGGAAACGACACCGGGATAGACGGGCTGGACTTAGCGTTCTACCAAGGCCGGAGCAAGTACCACACCAAGTACGATTCTATACCAGGCGCGAATGGTGCCAAGGAATCTTTGTGGACGATGATGGAGACCTCAAGAGGTGTTGGGATCGCGTTGTTGAGTAATGAGAAGACACATGCTGGGGATAATGGCGTAGAAGCGCCTGTATACTTTGACTGTCAGTATTGTGTGTGTTCCTCGCGCATAACGCTTATTCCTGGAAAACAGTATTTGGGAGAGTGTTTTTCGTGTTTACACAACACAGTCTTCTGGTGTTCGATCTTGGACTGCTGGTGGTTGGTCCACTGGTTTTGCTATTTCTGTACGGTCCAATTGTGGCGTGGCCTTCTTGGTGGCTAGAAGGATTGTTGAAATTCAAAGGACCGAGAAATGTCTGGACGTGGGCGAAATTCTGGGTCGTAGTTATTATAGGATTCCTACTCCAAGCGGTCCTGGTGATTATCTTGCTCAAAACGAACAAATATGTACGTTCTGCCTTAACACTCGGAACTCGCGGTTTTATTCAGAATTCCTCTTTCCCATATTAGATCTTCCACGCCCAACCATATACGGTCGTCACTTCGCTGCTTTCACTGGCATACCTTTCTACAATTACCATCCTCAACACCAATCCTCAATCTCCGAACCAGCAAAGACACACACTTCTGATCCAGATGTACATCTTCACCTGGGCCCTGCACCTCCTTGCCACCATCTTCATAGCGAGATCGCAAGTCGGGGGATTCTACTTCTTTACTGCTTGGAACTTCTCTGCGTTCTTAAGTAGCGTGTGCGACGCTTGCACCCGGCCTTCTGTAGAATTTCCTACAAGTCAGCGCAGGCCGAATGATCCACCCAACCAAGTGGATGACGAAATAACTGAGAGCCAACCAACCGAACGTACACCCCTGATTGCATCTCATGGCACTTTGGATCGCGTGCAACGACGCGAATCGGTGCAAGTGGAAGCCTGGACAAACGGATGGTGGTTAGGCTTGCAGCTATCAGCGCTCACAATCCCCATTGCATTGATGTCTCAGATACTTGTTGTGGTTGTTGACGCATTAGGACAGACTTTCTCTGATGGCAGTAATCCCGCGATGGGTGTGTGTAGTCTCTTCGGTCTCGCTAACCTGTTTAACTATTTTTCAAATCTTAGTATACGGAGGCGCAGCACTACTATCCTTCCTTATTGTTCTTCCAATAGCGCCTTTCTGCATCAGAATCCATCCGTGGGTCTCCTTCGTCATCCTTCTTGCATTCGTCGTATCTACCATCACAGCCTTGACCGCCTTCCCGTTTTCGCAAGATGCCCCCCTCACAGTATTCTTCCAGCAACGAGTTACGCTGGATATCACGAATCCGACCAACCAGATCGTTCGTGCTGTTACAACGTTAAGTGGTGTTCCAGAATACATTGAGCGTGCTGTGATCTCGCCACTCCCTTCCTCGTGGGGTTCGAAAATCGAGTGTGTCCCCGACCCGATGAGACCAGGCCTTTCATTGTGCATGTGGGAAACGGACCTCTTCCCTTCCCCAGGCAGCATCCCAGAAACACCATCAACATCGAAATGGGTGCACCTGAATGCTAAGCGATTGACGCCCTCGTCTGCGCTTCTCCGCATAAAGGGAACAAACACTCGTACCTGCAAGGTGTTCTTCGATAGCTGGAATGTTACGATGTTCGATATATATGAGGGTGATGATTATGATACACCTTCGGAAATGCAGCTTCAAGCTGGATACGAAATGCCTGTTGAGGGATTTAGCTCGATCGCGATGAGCAGCCGAACGTGGGATAAAATGTTTGTAGTTGAAGTCGGGTGGGATGCCGGTGCCGTTGGTGGTGATGGTGCGAAGCTGAGAGGCCGAGTCGCATGTGAATGGGCGGAATACGAGAGTGCTACGATTGGTGGGATTGGCTCTGGGGGAAAGATTCCTGCGTTAGAAGAGTTGTTGGCCTTTGTGCCGAGGTGGGTTGTGGTATCAAAGACTAGTGATGGGTTGGTTGAAGCTTGGAGTGATTTTGTCATTTGATTTACTATGCAATGAAAGTGCACTCTGTTACTGTTTCTCATGAAAAACTGTTATCCCTTTTGCCCAATTTGTGCCAACATCACAGAGAACAGGTAACCCCAAAGCACATCCCGACCAGCAACCCTGACATAGCCTCAACTAACCTTACATCTGTTATGCCTTTTGCACATTTTGTGCTTGATAGTGTAGAACAGGATGACAAGCCCTTTAATGCAACTACCCCAGCATGCAATGCATTAGCACAACCAGAGCTGATTGTCCTCTTCAATCCCTTTGAACAGTATATCAACAACCTGTGCCCAGAAGAAACCCAAGACCCTGAAATCTTAGTAGTCATGAAGGAATTGCATGCACTCCATTCCATAGACCTGTTGATCAACAACCAAGAATACATCAAAGTGATCATCAACCCTGGTTCACGAATTAGTAGCAGTCAGAGCAGGCGATTCAACGATGATTCAGGTCAGTGATTCAACCGCGATTCAGCTCCGATTCATCCCACGACAACTTTCATTTAGTGATTCACAGATCAATTCAGCTCCTCCCCATACTCTTTAGAGAACTAATAAAAAAAAATTGTCAGAATTTGCCGACCCGGTATATAACCTGCAATAACCAAAGCGACCCACTTAATCAGAGCCGAGGGTTATGACCCAAGTTATAATTAGATCATGATCTGACATAATCAGCACTTGCTGGTTGTAATCTTGGTCATACATCAGATGTTCAAAAACTGTCCGAAATAACCTTATATTATGTAGAAAAAACAGAGGAATAACTATATTATTGGGAACGTGTTTGTAAAGAAAGATAAACGTAGGCTTGGTTGGTCGATCAATGGCAATGCACCTTCACTCTCATCGTTGGCCAGCATATGAATGTGCCAAACAGTATAAGAATTTGTATAGCTTGTGGCCGTACTTCAATCCAACACATCCACAAAACAGTGTATACTTAGATTATGGTAGGTAGCATTGCCGAAATACACAAAACACACAACGATGTTTGCCCATTTTGGTTTCACAAACACTGCAAGTACTGCATCGAGTTGACAAGATGCCAAGGGGGTTCCAAGATTAAAATTTAGCATACCAGGTCGAAAAAATATTTAACGACCTTGACCAGGGAACTAACTAACAGGTCGTGGGAACTATATTCCATATATAGAAATATGTTCTAAATAAGGAAACATCTCCACAGCTTTCATTGTCATCACTTGGCCCCACATCTCTGAGCACTGCTGCTGGCCTCACATGCCTCACAAGCCCACCTGTTGATGGAGAATTCAAGCTTGACACACTGTAGATGGTACTGGATGTTATATCCATCATCCAGTCATTGTTTCCAAGGGATTATTTCACTTACCCATCCTGTCTCACATCCCGTAAATCTACACTTGATGATGTTCTTGCCCCTCGAAATCTCTTCATGTGTCACAGTCTGACCACAAGTGCATACCTCCAAGATGGATTGTAAGTCTCTTGCTCTCTGCTTTTGTCCTATACATGTAACTGGCCCATCTAGTGTAAACTCATGGTCATTCATCAGTTCGGTTATGTGTGATGTCGATGGAGCTAGGTCTAGCCCAGGGGTTGGTGGATCTTGCACTGGAGAGGTTGGACTAGATAGGGTCAGTATTTGTGTTGGGGATGCCTGAAGCACTGGTAGGCACAGTCTATCATCTGCAATATCTAGCTTGTCATTAAGTGCCGGTTGTTCAGGATTTTTGCCGGTGACTTCATTCTGCTCCATGTCAGTGGGATTTGACTCGACATCCTCATGTAAGTCATTCATTACATCGAGATCATTATCATATTCATCTTCTAGGTCAGATATGCTGTCCTCAGTCACATTCCTGCTGA